>BCLF01000173.1:0-28884 GCA_001602275.1 Zoysia japonica | reverse complement strand
CGACGTCGATCGGAGCAGAGGCGCGACGCGGTCCGGGGCGGCTCGTAGGAGTGGAGCGGTTACAGATATTTTTTAAGAATGAGAAGAGAAAACGAAGAGTTAGGGAGAAGATAAGATTAAAAAAGGTATTTATAGAAGAGATTAGAAATAGATTAGAGCTTAAAAATAATCTCAGTCCAAAATAAAAATCTGTGGGACTAATTATTTCAGAAAATAATTTTAGCACCAACGAAAAAATACATGGATTAAATTATTCCGACACCGGAACAATTTAGGAAGAAAGATTTCGAATTAAACGGAACGAAATTCGGGACAGATGATTTTTGATCGAAACAGAAATTAGAATAACTCATCGCTTTATTAATTTGAAAATTTTGAGATGTTACAATTTAGTTAACAAAACACAACTACTCGAAACAAATATATGAGATATAAAAATAGTTGTTAGAAAACAAAATAAATTCATTTTAATATTAAAATATTATTTCTAAGTTAATATTTTTCCAACAAAGGAAGTTCGTGACTACTTAGATAAATCCAATCGTTGCATCATGAGTTCCTCCTGTCACGTGGTGAGGCCTCCCTTCTAATGCCTCTTTGGAACGCATGATTTTTGCAGAAATTTTACAGAAATTTCACATGGATTAATTTAACTTTACAAGAAAAAATAAAAATCAGAAAAATCTTTTATTCCAAAGCTTAAGGTTTTTTTTTAAAAAAATGACTCACGCCTCCCTTCCCTGATGCAAATAAAAAAAAAACAACCCCCATACCACACAACGCAACTTGCTCCAAAACCCAAGCGCCGCTTATAGCATCCGGCTCTTGCCGATGTGCACCAAACTTACGAATTTCATATAATCATATAGGAATTTTAATTCAATTTCATAGGAATTGAAATATAGAAAACAAACAAAATTCCACATTTCTAAGGGGGACTTAGCCCCATTTGGAACTCATGAATTATTCTAATTTTTATATTTTTTTCTTGTGAAAGTGACATTAATTTCTTTAAATTTTCTGTAAAATTTCTGTCAAAATTCATGTGTACCAAATGGAAAGATCTTCTGGAATGCAGAAATTTTATAACAATTAATTAAATTTCACAGAAAATAGAAAAAATGCTCCATTCGAAAGGAGGACTTAATCGTTTCCCACCGCTAATTTATGATAAAGAATGAGAAACTTCAAATTTTATTATTAATATATTATTTTTTTAAATTGATATGTTTTCTTAGACCGTAACGTTAGCACGGGTATCGAAACTAGTTAATAGTAGTTATCATCTCTCTATTAGCTTGATACATCACCATTTTGTTTATGTGACAAAGAAATTAATAGAGAAAGAGAATGAAGGATGAAAAAACCATTTCTATACCAAAGAATCACCTCTTCACTAAAGCCAAGACACCAAGACACCAAAGGAAGTCATTGAAGACAACATTTTGGTCAAACATCGGAAATATAAATTGCAAATAAGTTTTAACTTATTAAGTTTGAGAACATGAGAATCATATGATTAGATTTGTCTTAAAAAGTAATTTCATAAAAGTATAAATATGTTACTTTTTAATAAATATTTTTATAGAAAATAGAAGTCAAATTTATGTTTTGAAGACCGTGTCATTGTCTAAAACAACTTCCTTTGTGAACCGAAGGGAGTACAAAATATGTATTGGGAGGACTGTACTAGTTTCTATGACAAAATTCTCTCTTATAAAATATATAAGATATCATTAAATTTTTTAATCTATATAGAAACTAAGCAGTAGAGGAGATTGGATCTAAAAGATAATTTATTACTCTTAGAAACTATCTAAAGAAACTTGTATTGGAAGTGCCCAGCTCGGTGATATGGAATGGCCCATTTTTGATTACCCATGCTGGACCCTTTACGAGCCCATGTTGCCACCGTAAATAGCTTCAGAGGTGATTGCGCCACAAGCGAACGAGGTGTTTAGCAGCCAGCTTCAGAGCTCTTATGGCCTGCGATTCGGCCAAAAGGGGCTCGGTGGAATCAAGGAACTGCCACTGTTCTACTAAGGCCCTGTTTGTTTCTGCTTAAAAGCAGCTTTTTTCATAAAGAGAATTTCTTTTTTGCCCTAAAAAAGTTACCGCTTTCTTTCTTAGCCCTTTTTTTTGAACTTCTCTTTTTGAACAAATTTTCATTTTTCGTTCCTTTCATGGTGCTTTCGTTAATTTAGACGACTAACGGTGTTAAGTGAGAGGTAAAATGACCAATGTACCCCTACCAAAAAAATGAACCACCACAAGTTCAGTCTGCGTTTGTGCCAATTTGAGTGTACAATATTTTTTAACCCAAGATCATAAAAGTTAATTTTTTTAACCTATACTATTTTTTAGATGAAAGCATAATAGTATCAACTTTTTAACAAATACAGACTGACATTGTGGTCGTTCATTTGTGGGAGGGGTAAAATGATCATTTCACCTCTCATTTAACATTGTTAGTGGCCTAAACTAACGGAAGAGCCAAGAAAAGAATAAAAGATGAAATTTTGTCAAAAAGGGAAGTTCAAAATAAAAAAAGACAAAAAAAGGGAGCGGTGACTTTTTTAAGCCAAGGAAGGAATTTTCTCCTTTCCATAAGAGTGAATTATTCTGTTTCGATGAAGCAAAAGACTGTGTAGATCAATATTATCAGATTTTTGGCTGCCTGCAAGGTCAGTTTCCTTTCAAATATCTTGGTATCCCAATACACTATAGAAAGATTGCCAATAATGATTGGAAAATGATAGAGGAAAGAATACAAAAGAATTTGAGTGAGTGGAAGGGAAAACATCTATCGGTAGGTGGTCGACTGGTTTTGATCAATTCTGTCTTAACTAGTCTCGCTATATTCAAGCTCTCACTTTTTAAGGTTCCAAAGGGAGTCCTTGAAAAGATTGAGTACTATAGATCAAGAATTTTTTGGCAAAGTGATAATGAGAGAAAGAAATACAGATTGACAAAATGGGATATAGTCTGTCAACCAAAAGACCAAGGAGGTTTGGGAATTCAGAATATTGAAATACAAAATAAATGCTTGTTAAAAAATTGGTTCTTTAAATCGATAATGAAGAAGGTATGTGGCAAACTATTTTGAAAAGGAAATATATGAAAAATCAGACAATAGGGAGAGTTTAAAAAAACCAGGGGATTCACAATTTTGGTCAGGATTGATGAAAGTCAAAGAGCAATTCCTCAATTATGATTCCTTCATTATCAATGACAGGCAGGGAACTCGTTTTTGGGAAGACAACTGGTTTGGTAATAAATCTCTATATCAACAATACCCATCCTTATATAACATAACAAGGAAAAATATATAACAGTAGCAGCTGTTTTTTCAGTCAGTACCTCTGAATATATCATTTAGAAGATCCTTAACTGGTCAAAATCTAGTGTGCTGGCATAATTTAGTTGCTAAGATGGCGAGCACTAGTTTTAATAATCTAGTGTGCTGACAGGCCTGATTATTTTAGATGGAATCTCCATCAAAATGGCATGTTTTTAGTCAAGTCTTTGTACACAGCATCAATTAGTAATGGCATCATAGATAGGAACATTTACATTTGGAAGATGAAAATATCAATAGAAATTAAAACATTTCTGTGGTATTTAAGGAAAGGGGTGGTGTTAACAAAAGATAACCTTGTGAAGAGACAGTGGAACAGGAGTGTAAGTTGTAGTTTTTGTTTGAAAGATGAAACTATTCAACATATTTTCTTTGATTGTAAAAATGCTAGATTTCTGTGGCTAATCATTCAAATAGGTACCGGCTTGACAAAACCCCAAAGTGTGAATCATATGTTTGGTACATGGTTAACTGGAATACATGCTAAATTGAAAAGACTAATTTTAACTGGAGCATCGGCAATATGTTGCACATTATGGTTGAGCAGAAATGAAATTATCTTTAATCATATATCAATGATATTGTTTATGCAGGAGCTATTCTGGGGAACACATTGTTTCCGGTTCTGGAGCCAAATGGAAAAGCATGATGATGACAGGAAGCTGATTCAACTAGCCTGTCAAAGCATTAAGAAGGCTATGTCACAGGTTTTTGCCAATAGAGGATGTCACATGCTATGTCAATATGAGTAGTATCATGCACTTATCATAATAGAGGATGTCACGGGCATGAACGAGCTTTATAATAGAGGATGTCAAAGCATTGAGAAGGCTATGTCATGTTATCTAGGTTTGAGTGGTTTCCAGGAGGAACTTTTCTTGAGATAGTGTAATAATTGACTGTAGCTTCTTTGAAGAAAAAGCTGGATTTGTTTTCCATTATTTAAAAAAGCAGATTTTTAATTAAACTTAGTGATTATTGCACCAAGTGCTGCGCATATTCTCACTTCTACTGGCTGCTTTAAAAATTTAAACTACAAGAAATGATAAGCGAGAAGTGAGAAATATTCATTTTCCTTATAAGCTAAGCATGGCTGGGAAAATCATTTCCAAATAGAGCCTAAGAATACTAATTTGCAGGACCGAGCATGTAAGTATGCTGTAACATCACGATCAATTGTTGATAGAAACTCTGTCTCAATGAATCGGCCTTTGCTTGTTCCACCCGGAAAAAGGGTGAGCAGTACGGCCCGTTGGGCATTCTCAATCAGATTGTCTGGCAGATGAGACCGACCAAGCGAGATAATGGAAGTTTCATCCCATCATGTTGCATCATATATATAGAAGAATGTGTTTTGACGGGTTGTTACGCTTGGCCGCTTGGGCCCCTCTCCTCCCTATGCTCATTTTGGTATCCGGTGTCAACAGGAGCTGTCGGCAGCGTGCTCTCTGGTCCCCACTGTCCGTTCCTAAAAGAGCCCTTCAAAGATAGAACAAGTGCTATTGATTCACCTCCTAAGAGGTAAGACATAAATTCGATTCAATTTTTTATTTAAGCAGCTAATATATGGAAACAAATTAATATCAGCAGACAATGTGTCCCTGATTACCGTCACATGCCAACACTCGCTAATTATCTTCTAAATTGAATTGAATGATATATTAATTCATAATATTAAAGAAATTTAGCTCCTAGGAGGTAAAAGAATAATTTAAATCTTGAAATCGGTCCACAATCATTTTAGATCTATTTTAAAATCTGCTTTCTAAAAAAAGTGGTGGCCTGTTCTCACTGCTATCTAAATTGTTGTTGCAGCTGGCTTCCAATATTTGACTATTCATCCTATTAAAAGTGTTATAAATATTTGACTATTCAATCATGACTTATAGTTTACATGAACTATTTTTTGAATAAGATGAATATTAAAAGATGTTAGAAGTTAACAACAAAAAGAATTTAGGAACAGAGGGACTACATCTATAAGCGTAGGTAAATAAACTATGAACACTCTGGGAAGGACATTGAAACATTGTTCAGTGAGAGGTTACAGTTATTTTTCAGATTATTTAATTCACAATTAGGATGCAAACATAATAATTGAGGAGCAGTTAATCTCACATATGAAAAGGACAGTCAATAGAATTCAATTTTTACAAAGTTTTAGCTAAAATAAAGGCAAACAATTATTCAGTTGTTGCACCCCGAACCATCTATATAAGACCTACATCACCATTAGCCATTTTACGTATTCACTGTGTGTGCACATCTTCATGAACATATGCAAGTATGAATATATTCGCCATTTAGAGGTAGGTCTATGAAGATGCATAAGGGTAGCCGTTTTCTTAAGGAATATTGCAGTCTATGTGTCAGCACAAAGCATGTATGCATCACCATGTCAATATGAATTTTGCGGGCCCAAATAACAATCAGGGAGAAAACCAAAACCCACTGTGTGCATAGAATCGCAGTCCTTTTCATCATTTGTTGGTTAATACGTATCAGTGGAGTATCAGTCTCTATACCATTTCCAACATTTCCCAGCAATGATCTGTGGGAAAAAAATATAGAATTACCAACACAAAATATGTTTGAAAACATTTATAATATCGCCATTGGATTATGCGTCGGTAATTATCATCTCTAGCAATATAATAATCGGTGTTGATCCCCTGCTATAGAACAATAGCTTATCTGTTGGTAAAGACATATATTACGTTGCAGTTGGTGGCATAGCGAACAGACCTGAGACAAAAAATTCAAAATCTGTGCGGTAAACTAAGGCGGGAAATGAATTTACCATGCACATAATTGCGAGTCTTACCTAGCGCTGTGCTCCTCTTTTCCTTCACCAAATACTCACCCTCTAGGCCTGCCGCCACCCTACATTTGCCTCCCTACCGTGCGAGTCACCGTGCCACCGGTGCTCCACCCGGCGCCCTCCAGACCCCCATGACCCGGCAAGCAGCTGCGCCCAGCACCCTTATGCCCTTCCCTGCCTTCACTGTCGTAGATCTGCATGTCGCCACTGGACCCTGTGGGCGTGGCCCCTCACCCCGCTGCAGTGTGGCCTCGACTGGCGAGCCGAGCCCCTACGGCCCCACCTAGCCGCGGTCCTTTGCGCTCTGCTGTGTGTGTCATTGTGTCGCCGGCACTCTGCCCGGCACCGTCCAGAGCCTGCGACCTCACCAGGAGCTGCTTCCGGTACCGTTCCGCCCATCCTCGCCCTACCCGTCGCAGATCTGCACGTTGCTGCCCCACCCCAGCGGCCGCAGGCCTGGCTACGATGCGGCCTGGCCACGCCGTGGCCCTGCAACCTCACCCGGCCGCAGGCCCCTGTGGTCACGATCTCCAAGTTAGCCCTCTAGGTCCTGCTTAGTGTTAAGATACATTGTTCGGCAGGCCGGCCCAAGCGATAGCTCACAACACAACCATCAACCAAACTTAAAAAGGAACAGACATCAGGCTATAGGGGCATTGATGAATATGAGAAACCAAGCTATGGCTGCACTTCTTCCTGGTTCCAAGCCAATGCTCTTCTTCTTCTCCTCTAGATTTCCTCTAGTCTCTAGTCCCAGCCTCATGTACCTCTCTAATACTCTGTTTCTCCTAGTTACTATCCCATCTGTGCATTGGGTTGTGCTTGTTCATGATGGTGTGAAGGGTTCTAATAAGTGGTATCACGAGTCGCGATCCTATAGCCGACTTGCTAGGAGCCATGGAGCCCAACATGAGGCTGTTGGTTGAGGAATTCATGAAGCAAGCCCGGGAAGTGATTTCGAAGGGCTTCATCAAGTGGAGGTAGGGAGTGGCAGTTTCACCATCCAACATCGACGCTGATTCCGACGAGACAATCAGCGCATCCTCAACCTACATCCTCGACTCCACGCTCACCCTCAGTCCTGCTGCTACATCCTCAGGCTTCGACATCGTCCTCGGCAACAACGAAATGGGAATGCCGACCACCAGTTCGATGAATTGCCCGAACCCCAACATCAACATTGCGAAGGATGTTCCAGTGCACCGTGCTCCAGTGGAGATCGCCCTCGACTCCGGCGAGGCCACCATTGGTCCATTGCCATCACTGCTGTGCCTAGCAACATCGACATTGACAAGCTCACTAAATGTTCGATGAAATTCCAGAACCACAACATAAACATCGTCGAAGCTGTTCCAGCACTGTCACCAAGGAAGTAATTCTGGTCGGGCTACTATTGAGTCCCCGGCCATTGCTGCTTGGCCAAGGACATCGACAACGACATCGACATGCCTTTCAACTATTCAGCGAAACGTTCAAACATTTTCATCAACATAAAGGCTCATGCTGCGGTATCTTGGACTTTCGTCCCCAACACACACTTGATCGGCTTCGGTGTCGCCATTATATCAGATGATGTCACTGCCACATCACTGCTCAAGGTGGGCATTTGCAAAGACATTTGAACATCTATGGAGATTTGGGAGGTCCCTCAATCATGGATGGGTGCCACTGTGGTGTGGGCAACAAGCTCTTTTGAGCAAAGGGTAAATTCATGGCTGTTCTCAATGATTAAGCCCATGTCGGAGATTTTGCTTGCTTGTGGTACAGTACATCCGATGCATTGGCCATCTTTCATCTCAAGTTATAGTTCTTCTATTACTTTGGATATTCTCTATGTCCACTTAGGTTGCCAAAAAACAATATTTCTATCCCTGTGCATAAGTTCCTTCCACAGGTACGATGTGAGTTATTTGAAGAGATAATGTGGCACAAGTGTGGTGGTAATTATAGGCTTTTCTTGCTTGAGCTGGGCACATTATTAAAGGTAATACTAGCCCTCAAGTGTCTGCTATTATCAACTCCAACATGCTTTATAGTCTTGATGCTTGGCTACGAGGTACAATCAGTTTCTGGCGGGGTGGAACTGCTGGCTTATGTGATGCTAGGTCAATTGTGGTTACTTGAAGCTTGCGGATAATGTTAGCACATCAAATGAGTATTATACATGGCAGCCAATGCTATTTGCTAGTATCAAATTGACATAGAGGCTTCTAACACTATTTAATCAGAATGATGTTTGTGTATTTGCTTGGCTCAAGTGGATCTCTATGGTGCTTGAATGCTCTGCTGCTAATGAAAATGATGTTGATTATCCAAGATATTATAGAAATATCATCAGTTCTAGCTAGTTGTTATTGGAATTCTGCCACTTCTAGAGTTTTGCTTGAATGTTAGCCTGTTGGTGAACCACTATCCCTGCTTGTGCAGCACACTAAATTTTAGCAAGCCTACTTGAGCATTAACCAGATTCTGAGATTCAGCAAGAAACAAGTTGCAGCTTCTAAATTTTCCATCCTGTTTAGGTGGTTGAGTTCTTTCCTCATTTTGAGATGATCAAGGATCATGCAACATAAGTAGTAGTGCTGCTGCCATGTGATGATATCGCAGTGACTTCCGGCACCGCCATTCATAACTACACGATCACTAAGCATTCCATAGTTCTATGGGAGACGCCACTGAATTGTTTGTTGAAAGCTCCATGGACACATCCAATTGGATTCCATATGAAGTCGTGGCCGTCCGGTGAAAGTTAGCACTATTCTGCAATCCAGATCCAGTCCACGCGAATCTTCATCCCTTTATCTCGACTTGTTGAGGAGGTGAGGATATTGGCACTGAAGTTCTCGTCAGAAGGTATGATGTCCTTATCATCCTCCCACATTTAATTTAGAGTTGTCCTTGACTCGAGATCATATTGAAAACCTACCATTCCACCATGCCCTCTCAAATTAAAGAAAGGTGGAGGCCATAGTGGTATTCTGATATAGTCATATGGTGGGGTAAAGATATAAATGATGTTAGCTTCATAACCCTCTAAAAGGTATGAATTGGTTTTGATGATGGATAACCCATGCGGTTGCAGGTTCCACCTTGCACTTTCTACATCAATATGGTGGGCTTCCTTGATAGATGGTAAGGATGATCCCAAAAAGAGGAGTATCAGGTAAAGATGGACCAACGCTAAGGACTAGCTAGAGAATACATAAGATTGCTGGTACTATTAAGGGGTTCAAGCCATTTTCTCTCGGATCATACAAGTTTTGAGAGGTATGAATGCTCTTAGTAACCTTAGAAAACACCTCTTAAGCACTTAAGAGGGAATAGGAAGTAAGTTGGGGTTGAAGTTGAAGATAAGTTGAAGTCAAAGACTCAAGTTTCATCTTTATGAGCAGTACAGGATAGTTTGGCGAGCCAGTTGTTCAGAGTCCAAAGAAGATGTTTATTGGAGCCATATGTAGAGAGACACAAGATAGTCCAGTGAGGACAGTGACCGGACAGTCCAGTGTCCACCAAGATGAACTCCAGAGAAGGTGTCTTCAAGAATCTAAAAGAGAGTCACTGGAGAGTCCGGTAAAGATATGCACCGGACAACCTAGTGTCATATGGAATAGATTCCAGAGAGATTATTTCTCAGGTCTCCAGAGAGATGGAGTCACCGGACAGTTTGATGTGAAGAGTCACCGAATAGTTTAGTGACTGGCAAAAGCGGACAGCTTTATGACATCATGTTGCAATGGTTGTTTATGTGTTGGTAGACTATATAAACAAGAGAAACTTTGAGGAGTATGCCTGAGGTCTAATTTGCTGGAGCAAATATGTGATTGGCCAAGGGACATAAAGGAGAGAGCACACTGTAAGATTGGAGATCTTTTGTGCTAGTAGGAGAGTAGCAAGTAGTATTCATACACTTCTAGAGTTTGTGAGGCTTTAAGAAGAGTGATCTTGTCTTGTTACTCTTGGTTTGCAGCTTAGACTGGTTAGGAGTTGACGATTGAGCTTCCAAAGAGATTGTGCAATATGACGCTAAGTTTGTGAGCAGTTTTGGGTTCCTCTATTAAAAGGGACACCAAGAGGGAGCGCTCGTGCCTTAGAGTCTTGCTCTTGCGAGTGGATATTTGTTCGCTACAGCCAAGATCGCTGGTGACTTCACTCCGAGAGTGAAGCGTACCCTAGAGAGCACCATTTCGAGAGCGGAGGGAGGGAGCAAATCTCTGACGTGAGTGATCCAACAAAGATTAGGGGAAGATGTCAACCTTCCAAACCTCATAAAAAATCACTGAGCATTCTCTTTGCACTTCTCTTTACAATCCGCATTTACATATTGTTGAGTAGTGTGTTAAGTTATTCTTTTAATTCCTCTTGGTGGCTATTGTGCTAGTGTTGTTTGCTTGCTTTTAAGTGAAAGGACAGAGTAAAGTGAATAAGGGGGTAACTGACATACTTTAATAGACTAAATTGTAAAATAAAATAGATATGCCATAAATTATGTTATTTAGTGATGCTGTTAGGAATAATGTATATTGGATTTTTCTATTATGTAAGTATGTGAATTTACATTTGAATGATTTGTGATTCATATTAAATATGTGTCCTCTATCTAAAATGATGATTTACTACTTTTAAAAAGTTTATTACCAACAACTATCTTTTTAGCATTGGCAAAAATCATTCTAGAATGTTCATAGCTTAGAGTAGCTTATAGCTATTTAAAGTACAATGGATATTTTTAGAGATAATATGTTTATCTAAAAGATTTTTTTTTATATCTTTAAATGTAGCAATATATATAACTTGGTATGTGTCGCTTCTTATTTTTCTTATTTCTGACAAATAAAAAAATACTTCTTGTCTAACTCCTCATATAGTTTTAAACCTAGTCTTTTCAAAAATTAATTTAAAAGATAATTTATAAATGTGTACACCAAATATAATTTTATATTTTATTTTATGCAGTACTTTTAAAATTCTCAAAGCATCCTAGATTTACTATAAAATGTTATGTAATAAAATAATAAATGTTTGTGTAATTGTTCATTGCCCTATCTATAACTAGATCCAGCAATAGTTGTAGATTAATCTCTTTTGATGATAAATTGACTCTTATTAATGTAAGTCTATTTAATATTCCAATACACCAAATGTCTATCTGTTTGTTACCAAAAATGGTTATCCATAATATATACGAAATAAACAGAATTTTCTTCTAGTAAGGTGGCGGGACTAAAAGAAAATATCACTTGATCATTAAACAAGTTTCAAGGAGTGGCCTTTTTAGCCGAATGCATCCTGCTTTCTGGGAAGTGACTCTTTGTATGATTCTCCTCATTGCCTCTAGCTGTTGTTCCAGCTGTGCGTCTCTAACATGAAATGGACCTTTTATTGTCATTTTTGGCTCATGCCGCTTGATCGTCGCACATTCTTAAACTCAAAACTAATTTATTGATGGCGGCGGCAAAATACACTTATGAAAAATAATGGGTTGATGCGTACAATTATCACCTAGTTCTTGTTGCCGGCACAGACAAAAACTTATTCCCTTTAAAGTGAAATCAAACTAACTGAAAAGAAAGAAATTAACAAGTGGGTCAATATATATGCAAGCAAACTAGCTAGTAATATGCTCTTTGTTAAAATACTAAGTACAGAAGTGAAGTATCTATGTGTGCATATATGCACATAAGCAGGAACAACAAACAACTTATTTTTGATTTTTCAATCCATTAAAAAAAGTATGATAAATATTATATATTTTTTTATAATTTGTTTTATCATTAAAGTTATTTGAAATGTCACTTATATGTTTACACATTTAAATATTTTTAAAGAAAAAATAGTCAAATATAATATAAAGTTAATACTGACAACAATTTAAGAATGCACAAAGAGAGAAAGTACATTTATTGCACTCTTGCATGGCAAGAAAAATTTGCACTTCTATCCAAAGAAAATTTACTTACCATTTTATTTTTGTCGAGGTCATATACATCGGGTACCTACGGTCCGGGGTTACTTGACGCTACGGCATATGGCTTATCAACGACCACCGTACCACGTTTCCCGTTGGCCAGGAGAAAGATTCTCGCAAGTTTCCGCCAACCCAACCCAGAGGGTCGGGCGCGTCCAAGGACAGAAGCCACCCTGACCCCAGTGGGTCGGGGGCTGCGTAACGACAAGGCTTAGCCGATCGACGGCCAAGTAACCGACTTACTTTTTCGACCTCAGGGTCGGGCGACCAATCCGCGAGAAGCCCCTGCTAGTATAGAGATTCCTGACACTGTACGGAGGAGGCAGGGAGGTAAAGCAAACGGTAAGGCAACCTCTGTCCCCCTCGACGCTGAACTGTGGCCCCACCTGTCAGAGGAAGTCCAGTTTTGTGGGAGCCAAGTTTGGTTGCAGTCCCGATTCGTCAGGGAACCGCCCGTTTCACCCACCTTGTAACCCCGGTCCAGCCCCTATATAAGGGCACGTCGGAGACCCCCCTTAAGATAAGATTAAGCAGTCGATATAATTCGATACACGTCCACATAAGCACGCTAGGGACTCTGCTCATGCGAGAGCCATTTCGCCATTATAAACCACTCCATCATACGTGAGTTCATCGGTTTGACCCATGGACCTAAGGTATTACACCTCGCGGTGGCCCGAACCAGGTTACGTTCTTGAGTTCATCGTGGATTAGGCATATCGACAAGGAAGAAGCTCACCGTACCCCCTCCAATCATATAAATTCGTACTGTGTCGATGTACGGAACACCGACAATTGGTGAGCCAGGAAGGGGGATTCGTGGTGTGACTCACTTCGTCACCGATGGCTTCGATCTTCGCCGTGGTGGGAGAGTCTTTGGTCTCTCACCTTCGTCTTGGGAGTTTCGCGATCGCCTTCATTTTGGACAGCCTGTCGTGGTGCGTCCCTGTCGGCCAGGCCTTTCGCTTTGAGAGCCTGGATTTCATCACCAACTCTAATGGCGAGCTCCATCTTCGGGTGCAGCGTGCCAAGCGCACGGCCCGGCGTCGTCAAACCCGCACCGCGCTGGGTCGTGATCCGGCGCACAAGTGCTTCATGCTTCACGGCACGAGCACTGGGGGTACTCCCCTCAGTGCAACGCTTGCCAGCAATACTTCGTCGGGACATCGAGCGACCAGCATCGTGGAGGAGGTCCTGCACCGCAGATGGTCCACTCAGAAGGTCAACTCCGCCTGACAGGAGGGATCGTCACCTACTCTTGAAGAGAGTCCAAACTAAGGCCGGAAAGCACAAGTTATCAACCCCTGGGAAGGGCCCCTTGTAGTCAAGCAGGTTCTAAGGCCCGACGCTTACAAGTTGGCGACCGAGAGCGGCAAAGAGCTCGCAAGTGCCTAAAACATTAAAAACTTACGGCGTTTCTATGCATAATGAAATCAGATAAGTTTCATGGGCATATCTTGTCTTTCTTTGTTCTGGCCGACGGCGCGCGGCTGAAAAGACAACCCCCACCGCCCAGGGGCTATCTGAGTGTCCCCTGCGACATGTTCGCCGACCCCTGCGGCGAGCTCGCTTGGTCCCGCGGTGTAGGCCCCCAAAACCTCCAGCTCGATGGTCAGTCCGTGCAAGATTAGAAGTTAAATCCCAACCCGTGTTGGCGTGAACTCTGAAAGTTCCCCCAGGTCGGCGCGATTTAGCTGAGAACAGTGCAGCGGTACGACCCCATTGTTTCCACCCTCGACCCCATTGTTTCCACCTTGAGGCTTCGTGTCTCTCATTTTCGCTCAAGCTCCGCGCCGCATTCTCTTTTCAAGGCTCCGGCCTAGTCCGCGCACTGGCGTGAACTCCGAAAGTTCCCTCGGGTTGGCACGATTTAACTGAGAATAGCATAGCGGTCCGACCCCGTCATTTTCATTCTAAGGCTCCACGCCTTTCGTTTTTGTTTTAACGCTCCGGCCTCAATTTTTGGGAGGCTCTGCTTCCCGACCCACGTGCGGGTAACCCTCCGGCGTGCGAAGTAAATTCTAAATACTAGTGGTTGAGTCTTTCCTTGCAGCTAACGATTGACGACTCAGGTCGGTGACGCCTTACGGCTGCATTGAGTCCGACACTCAACCCTACGGGCTATACCTGACCTGGTCGTTCGATCAAACGTCCAAAGGATTACAAAAACTCGAAGTTGTAAAGAAAGTTACACGGCATGAGTAAGGGTCGGAACATAATTCATTACTACAAATATCTTACAAAGGATGTTTGACTACATCACAAAATCATTACAGGAAAATAAAAAGAAAACCTAAATCTACGAATTCTGGGGTGGCGGCGGAGGATCCCGGGGTCGGGTAGGCATCGAGCCAAACCTGTCCCGCATGAGGTTATCCGACTGGAAGGCCACGCAGAGGTTCGCTGCTTCTTCGCCGATTACCGCCGTCGGTCCTGTGGGTGTGGCGGCCAGAGATGACACTTCGTCGCCCCCACCGCCCGTCGTCGCTGGTTCTGCAAAAGGGGCAGCCGGGAGGACACTTGGTCGCCTCCCCCGACTGCCATCTCGTCGCCCCCCTCGACGCCTGTGGCCTAGAGGGACGGGATCACCACTTCTTCCGCAGCCTCTCCCCGACCCGCGACGTCTGTGCCTGAGGGGAGAGGCTGCGGGTCTTTCGCAACTGCAACCACACCCTGACCCTCGGCGAGGGCCAAGAGAGGCTGCGCAAGTTCTTCATCCACCGAAGCGCCGGCCAGTGGGTCCTGCTGCTGGGATCTGGACATGGCAGGGCCATTGGAACGCCCCCCCACCGCTGCCACGGGGTCTGACCCATCTTCGCTGACCTGCTGTGCATCGACTGCCACGGCAGCAGGGACAGCAGCAGCCCTACGAAAAGCAAACGAGATAAGTTCGCTACTTAACTAGTGTTCAAAAGAAAACACGAATGCAGGAACTTATGCTTTCGATCGGTGGATCAGGATGGCGTCGATCACTGCCGACGATGACAGCCCAGCCTTTGGAACGCGGGTAGTTGCTGCCGCTGCCACCCTCACGGACGGCAGCACCGGGTGGACAACCGGGTCAGACTCACTATCTGAGCCAAAGGCCAAAGTTCGGGAGGTCATCCCACTCCTCCGACGACAACACTTGAACTGGACTACCCGCCAGTTGCGCGGCCAAGGTGGTCACCTCCGCCCTCGTCGGCTGAGGGGGGCCAAAAACTTGCGTGACCAGGCCTCTCGGCTTCGGCCGACTGGGGGATATCTTGTACGAACTCTTCTTGGAGCCACTCTAGCCGGTGCCCCCGGCAGGCTAGAAAGCTACAGCTGTCCATTGATGACCCCAACGCTCGGGTCGGGGCCGGCGCTGCACGGGTGGTCGTCAAAGACCGACCCACCACCGGAGACGTCGGCGTCGAAGGAGAGGGGGCACCCGCCAGCACCGCCGTCGGAACGCGCGAGGAGGACGCACTCGCCTGAATTGGAAAGGACAACAAGATGAACCGACAGTTGCGATCATCAAACTAACAAGTAACGAAGAAGGAAATTGGCTTACCCTGCGCGCGGACATAGGCTCCGGCCCTCTCGTGAGGTCCGTGTAAGCTTCATGATCTTTAAAGTCCCCTAAAAGGTATGAATTGATTTTGGTGATTAAATGAATAATCATAGGTAACGGTTGTGTTATAGGTACCAACCCGCTAATTCTATATCAACTTGGTGGGCTTCCTCGGTGGATGACAAGGACGATACCTAGAAGAGTAGTTGCTGGGCTTCGGAGGACCAAGGCTAAGGACTAGCTAGACAGTCCATAGGAATGCCGGTACTCTAAAAGAGGGTAAGGTCATTTGTCTCCTGTCATACAAGTGTTAGAGGGTGTGAATGCTCTTTAGATCCTCAGAAAGCACAAAAGATGACAGAGGAAGTGAAGTTGAAGATCGAAGCTCAAGACCAGCTGAAGATTCTGTCACTGAACAGTCTGGTGAGGTCACCGGATGATCCGGTGAGCCCTGAAGGAACATGTCCAGAGAGAGGTGCTCTCTGGAGTCGACGAGAAGAGTCACTGAACAGTCCGTCGGTGCAGTGATCTGACAGTCTGATGAGCCAGAAGCTGAAGCCCAGAGAAGGTGTCTTTGTGAGTCCAAAAGTGAAAGTCACCGGACAGTCCGGTGAAGGTATGCATTGGACAGTCTGGTGTCCTATGGAGTGGACTCCAGATAGGGTATTTCCCTGGCAGAGGAGGAAGAAGGGTCACCGGACAGTCCGGTGATCCAGTCACCGGGCAGTCCGGTGATTGCATAAAGAAGTCAGGTTTATGACTTCACGTCCCAACGGTTGTTTCTGGGCTTAAGAGCCTATTTAAACTATAGAGGAGGATGTTTTCCTGTGTGCCCTTGATTAGAATTGCTGAAGCCAACAAGGGACACAAGCTAAGTTGTGAGAGCCCAAGGGACACCACCAAGAAAGCACATTGCAAGATTGAAGAACTTTGGTGCTAGTAGTAGAGTGATAGGGAGCAGTCATCCATTTTTAGAGCTTGTAGGGCTTTAGAGGAGTGATCTTTGCCTATTACTCTTCGTGTGGGTAGCCTAGACCGGCTAGGAGTCGATGCTCGAGCTTCATAGGAGTTTGTGAAAGACGACGCCAAGTTTTACGTGGTTTCGGGTCCCCCACTTGAAAGGGACACAAGAGAGAGCGTCCGAGCCTTGGAGGCTTGCTTTAGCGCTTGAGTATTGTGTGCGACAGCCAAGCCGTCGATGTCTTCACTCCAGGAGTGAAGCGGACCTTTATGAGCATTGTTCTGAGAACGACGGGAGGGACCGGGTGTAACATCCCAGATTTTTCTCAAATTAATCGAAGCGCCAGTTGTCCCGAAAATTATTTTCGATTAACTCCGAATTTTTTTTTAATTTTTCGGACGCCGGAATAATAGCCCGCGGACTTTTTGGGCTGAGATTAATTAGTTTGTTCTAATCCATATCTAATCCCCTCTATAAATACACCTCTCATCCTTATCCTCTCCCTCACCTCCCCATTCTCGTCCCCATTTTCCAAAGCGCCGCCTCGATTCCGTCCGATCTCCCACGCGCCGTTCCCGCGTCGGCTGCCGAACCGCGTTGTGCGCCTGTCGCGTCGCCTGTCGCCGATCCTCCCCCGCCTGGAGTCCCGCGCCGCCTCGATTCAGTCCGATCTCCCACGCGCCATTCCCGCCAGCCGCGTCACCGCCTCGACTCCATTGCCTTCCGTTGACCCCGTGTCTCCAACCGCGTCGCCGTCGCCTGCTGCCGTTCTGTCACCCAACCCCGCTGTGATACCGTCCTCGCTCTCCAGCGCGTCCTCCCCGTCATCGTGCCAGCCGAGTCGTCCTGCGCCACGCGTCGCCGACGCCATCCCCGTCCGTGTGCTTGTCGCCCGACTCTGCTCTATTTTCCGTGCGCCTGCCTGCGTCTTCGGCTACGTCACCCGTCTCTGCACGGTTGACCCTGCCATCCGTCACTGTCATTGCTTTGTCCCCGCGTGAAGCCGCGTGTTCCGATCTCCAGTACCTTAGTTTCCTGTGCAATTTTCGGTCTCCGTCTCCGACTTCTCCAGTGCAAGTTCTGAGTTCTGATTCTCCGCGATTTCGTCTCAGATTTCCAATTTTGTGGTGAGAAATTTCCCTCTCTCAATTTCCTTTTTCTCTTCAATGGATTGATGAATTAATTGCTAATCAAGTTGCGATTAATTGTTTTGCGGTTAATTTAGTTCCTTGTGGTCTAGATCTTCTAAGATTTTTGGGGAACTCCGTTTGATTTCAGATGATTCCCAAAATTGTTCCATAAACTTGTCTCATCGCGTTTGTCGTGTAGAATTTTTCAGGAAATGTTTTGAGCAGGTTTAGCCTAGTAGTTTCAATTTAGATTTAATTACCGAATTTAATTATTGCGTACCTAGTGTCTGACTCCTGTTCGTGCTGTATTAAGCTGATGATCCCGAGGAGGAGTTCTGCCAGTTCGACGACCCGGATCCCGACTACGATCTCGAGCTGCCAGGCAAGCCGCGTTCCTTGATCACTTTTGTACCCAGTATTTTAAACTGCACGTTTTGTTTGCAACATAATTTACATGCCAACTGTTTTAAAATATGCTAGCAACATTCCTAAACCGTGCCTATTTATTGTTCCACAAATATGAGCCCTAAATTTGCTTTAGAATAATTATTTTATTTTTATGCTTAGCCATGCTTAGTTGTATTTATTTTTATATCACACCTATCACTATAAAAATGGAATTGGTGTTAAATGATTTTGAACTGTGATTCAAATGTGTGAGTTTTGCAAGTAACTATACAAAACTATTTAGCGAGGGCAGGATGGAGTATGAGGAGCTGTGGACTTTTGAGAAGTCCCTGTGGGCGTACCTGTTGCGGGTACAACAGGAAGATCCGGGCTGGGATCTTTCCGTGAGACTTGTTGGTTGTTAGCGTTGAGGTTGGAGAGAGTGCCTGCCTCGACAATTATGGACCGTGTTCTTCGAGCCTTGTACGCTCAGTTGACAATTATGCATACCACGTTACCCTGAATGGGCAGTGGCTTGATCTTAAAGCTTACCGAGACTGGTTGTTTACCCGTGGGTTGGCTGTGTTGTGTTAGTGTGCTGTAGAGCTATGACTCCCCACTTGAGATCGAGATACGCCACCTGATCAGTGGTAGGCTCTTCACAGCTCTAGGACCCGATTTCATAGTCACTTGGGATCCCTATCCTGGAGGACAGATATCGCCAAATTAAAGCTTGTGGACGGGTCTTGTGTGTTTGTTGGGACTACGATGGTAGTTCCGGATGACACTTCTCGTGGGGTCCAGGTGCATAACCTCTGTATAGTTATAGTTAATGCGTATTGCCACGTCCTTTTTGGAAGGACAACCCCCCTGAGTTGTGCTCTTCGTTGAGTAGATTTGTTTTTTTTTCCTCTTCTTCTATTTAAAAATGTTTTGGACTCCGGCCTTAAGCTGTGGCCGTGTGTGGAGATTACACCAGCATTTAAAATGAACTCCCGTCCAGGATAACAGAGATCCCTGCAGGGCAAGATAATAAAATTTGATAATTTTAAAATAAAGCTTTCTTGCATCTTTAAATTAAAATAGAATATTTTAAACTTGCATTTAGTACTTGAGCCATGCATTTACCCTTGAAACCATTTGCATGCATACATTGTTGATAGGTAGTACACGGTTTGCTGAGTATTCATACTCACGGCTTTCTAATTTGTTGTTTTCAGAGGATACGCTCAGCTTCGACTTCGACTACGTCTCTGACCAACCGTGAAGTCAGCTCCTGCGCTCAAGCTAGCCTGTGTGGAGGAGGCTCGCTACTACTGCCATGATGATGCTTCCATTGCTGTACTTGATGAATTTTTGATAGTGATATATCTGCTTTGAGATGTTTTCAGCCTGCATGCCGATGGACCCCTTTGGTGGATTTTATTCAAATAAATTTGCTTTAACTTGCTATTTTCTATTCTCGTTTCTTGTTTAATACTTCTGTTATGGTTTCTTGATTGATCGCTTGTGATGTTGTGCTTGCCAACCTCCTGGGATTGGCAAGGTCACGGAAGAGCGGGACTTATCGAAAGGTAAGAAAAATTCGGTCGTTACAGGTGGTATCAGAGCCATACTTGACTGTAGGATCGAAACCGTAAAACTGTACGTAACTAAAGAATATTTCTAGATTTTTGAATCTGCTATCAAACCTTCATCGTGAAAGTTATTTTTTTAAATCTCGTCGTTTGCTTGATGGAAGCTTTGTTAGCTTGGAGTCGTACTTGTTTAGTTATTCTTGTCCTGATCTGCTGATCTTCTGTCTTTTTCAATAATTCCAGTTTCTGTTGATGCTATCTTTCTAATCAGAAATGTTTTCCTGCGACAGATAGCTTCGAGGATGTCTGGACATCTTCAGGCTTGTTTTAAGGAGGCTGCTCTAGAGGGCCCTGAAGTACCGCCATCCACTGGGCGTGGTGCTGCCCTCAGAGGTCGTGGTCGCGGTGCTGGAGGCCATATACCAGTGCCACCTGCGGCTGACATGCCCGACGTTGGTCGAGGGCGTGGCCGTGGGCGTGGCCGCGTTGGAGCCCCAGTCCCTCAGGCTAGAGGTCGTGGCAGAGGAGTTGTCATGGACCCTGGAGTTGAGCTGCTAGTGTTGCTGCGCTTGGTGAGCAGCTTCTAGCCGCTCCAAACTGGCGGAGGTGATGGCCCGACAGACGCTTCTGCTTGAGCGAATTGTCGAGCACTCACAGCAGCAGCCTCGTGGACGTGCTCCTGCTCCTGACGCAGCACAGTACCACCAGCCAGCCAGTTCTAGTATGGCTATGTTCCTGAGCATGCACCCACCCACTTTCGACCGTGCAGTTGATCCTTTAGATGCTGACGATTGGCTCAGAGATATTGAGAAGAAGCTTGATCTGATTCAGTGTGACGATCAGGAAGCTGTTCGCTTGGCGACTCACTAGTTGACGGGTGCAGCTAGTGCTTGGTGAGACACTCTTTACGCCACTCTTGACGACCCAGAGCAGTTCACTTGGGACGACTTCGTCACTGCTTTTCGTGGTTTCCACATCTCTGAGGGAGCCATAGAGGCGAAGGCGATGGAGTTCTGTAACCTTCTTTTGGGAGGCATGTCTATCACTGAGTACGCCAACTGTTTTACCCTGCTCAGCCGCTTTGCGCTAGAGGATGTTTCGACCAAGCGCCGCAAGATGTACTGGTTTCGAAAGGGCTTGCGTCTTGACATGCTCCCGTACCTGACTGGTGGTGTTCAGAGGAGTTTTCGCGAGCTTATTGACAGATGCCTGGCTTTGGAGGTGTCACTTCAGAAGCTCGATCGGTCCAGAGATGCGAAAAGGAGGGCAGCTGGTCAGGGAACCAGTCGTGAGGCTTCTTAGCGTCAGCGCTGCAGTGGTTCGTTCCAGCAGGGATCGGGACAGTCCACCTTCGCCCGATTCACTGCTCCTGCTCCAGCTTCAGTTCAGAGACAGAGTTCGCAGAGTTAGGGAGGTGCCTTTCAGCAGCAGTAGCAGTTCGCTTTTTGTTCGACAGCAGGTTAGCCCTCAGTACGCTGTTTCGAGTGCGACCCGGAGGGTCAAAAGGCGTTTCAGTGTCTGAGGCGCCAGTAGCAGGGTCCTGGGGGAGGTGGTGTGCAGTTTGCCACTCCCGCTAGGCCACCGCACCAGTTTGAAGGTCGAGGAGTGCGTTCAGCGGGCTGTGGCGCTGCTTAGCCGAGCATCACGCGCAGCCACCTGAACCACATCTCTGTGGAGGAGGCTCAAGAGGCACCTGACGTCGTCGTTGGTGAGTTCTTGGTTCACTCTCATTTAGCGATGATTTTGTTCGATTCGGGGGCTACTTACTCGTTTGTGTCGTTGGCGTTTGTGATGACACATAGTCTCCCTACCTCACTCTTAACTATACCTACACTTACCACTTCACCACTTGGAGTTTATAAGAGTCGTGTTGAGTGTAGAGGTGTTCGGATCTTGATTGAGGGTGTGGTCTTTCTAGCCGATCTCATCGTCCTTTCCTCGCGTGACATTGATGTCATCTTGGGGATAGATTGGCTGGCGAGGCACAAGGGAGTCATCACTTGTGCTGAGAGGGTTGTGTCGTTGGTTAACCACCACAGTGTTGGAGTGGTGTGCGCCCCTAGAGCGTCCAGAGTTCCACCTTCACTTTGCAGCTTGCAGGAGTTGTCTTTGGAGCAGATTCCAGTTGTTCGTGAGTTTCCAGAGGTGTTTCCAGATGAGTTGCTAGGATACCCTCAAGATCAAGATGTTGAGTTCGTGATCGATCTGCTTCCTGGTACTGCGCCGATTGCCAAGTGGCCGTACCAGATGTCTTCCGATGAGCTTGCTTTCCTTAAGGAGCACATCGATGAGCTATTGAGTAAAGGGTTCATTCGGTCGAGTGCTTCTCCGTGGGGGGCCTCAGTGCTTTTTGTGAGGAAGAAGGATGGGTCAATGCGCATGTGCGTTGACTATCGTTCTTTGAATGAGGTGACGATAAAGAACAAGTACCCTTTGTCGAGGATCGATGATTTGTTTGATCAGTTGAAGGGTGCGAAGTTCTTTTCCTCGATTGATTTGAGCCCATTTTATTTTACTCACACCACCAAATATGCTTTAACACATTTTGCAAAAGAATGATGTAAGGTGTAGCGGTACGAGGCACCGCAATTGGGGTCCTAAGCATTTTTCTAATCAAAGCAATTTTTCGTTCATTAAAAGTATTTAAAGAACGGAAATCCTATGGTTAACAAGAGTGTGTCATCAATTGGCTAACAAGGTGGTATTTATATTAACCACAGCAAGTTACTGACATAAATATAAATACCTAGAATCAAGTAGGAACTAAACTACACAATGTTTAACACATTTTAAAACATAAGCAAGCATTTAGCTCTTATAGGTGCAACAGTAAACATAGGTTCAATGTGGTTCAAGAGGGTGTTAGGACTTGCCTGCAAACTCCTAATCTTCGGAGCTTGAGTCCAGATGATCTTCATCGAAATCTTAATCTTCAATCTCTAGCTTCGTGTCCAAATCTTCGTGATTCTCACCACACGCGATCCTTCTGGCTCCTCTTGAAGCTTGACTCTTCCTTACACTCAGCGTTATCTACGCGAAAGAAACACCTAATAAAACTACCAAAAAGAAACAAAGCTTGAGAAGAAGCGATAAAATCCAATGAACTCTGAATAAGAGCCAATTAAACACTGCGAGAAAAACCTAGGGCAAGTCATGCATGATGCAGTGCCTATTGACTTAAGGTGAGGTTCGGTGGAGGGCTAACGCGCATACCCGCTAGCACGAGTGGAGATGCGGCGTGTAGCGTGTGTCATTTTGTGCATACCTTAATTTAGAACTATTTACTACTTGTTGGCAAATTAGATTCATTCTAGTCGTTACTTAGTGAGTAAGCTATGTCGTGAGTGCGTTGTACGTGCTTCTCAACGGTTAAACTAACTACTTAATTTACATCTATAACTAAACTATCACACCAAGCAGGTGACATTGACTATGGTGTAGTGATGGGCATAATGTCATTGTTAATTATTTAATTTATATACATATCGGTGGGTCATCCTAAGTTATCAACAATTAATTACCTAGTTTAATTTATATAATTAAACTACTAAAATTACAAAGTGGCACATGTGCTAATACGTGTTGTTGCATGAGTAAATGCATGGCAGGACACTTATGGGCTGCTATCTAAGTAATCACTTACTTTCTAATATTTAGCTATTTGTATTTAACTACTAATCATATGATTCTAACCTTAGACTAGATTACTTAGTACTAACATGGGTATGCATAGTAACGTGTGCTAAATAATGAAACCATGCTATGGTGGGGTGCACACTAGCTTATTATGAACCTATGCTTAGGAATGCATCATAGTTAAAGACTTGCACTAACATTAATAAAACCAAAAGGAGAAACAAGCAATTAATCTCTACAAAGAACGTATTATTAAAACAAACCAGCATGATCAGATGTTGGTGAAGGTTTGGATGATTCAATGTGGTGGGGCTCGTGACAACGGTTTCAACGGTGCTAAAATAACTGAAAACGGAGTTGAGGTGTCGCTGTGGTGAGGTAAACAAGGTGTTCACGATGGAAAATAGAAAATCCCCCCGTGGACATGCTACCCGGCATGTGTCCACAGGTGTCGGGTATGTGTGTGCAGGCATGAAACAGGAGACAAACCTCGTGGTGATGTTGCCAGGTGGTCTGTGAGCGGAAACTGGCAAAGGCTGCATAGACACATGGCTCGGCTTGTGTCCAGAATCGGGAAAAATCCCGTGAACACGTGGTTCGACCTGTGTCCACGACCCCTGGACACACGGGTGTGCAGAATCAGGGATTTCTCCGTGGACACAAAGTTCTGTGACGGGTTCATGGACACGTGAACATGTGAACTATGATCGTGTCCGTGGATGCATGGACTGTGATCGTGTCCGTGTACACGTGGACACGGGGTCGTGATCGTGTCCGAGCTCGCGGACACGTGAGAATGTTTGTGCCCGTGTTTGTGGACACGTGATCGTGTCTATGCCTATGTCTGTGGACACGAGGTCGTGACCCATGTCCGTGGTCACAGGGCCGTGACCGTGTCCGTTCTCAAGACACGTGCTAACGGGTCGGGCGGTTACCGTGTCCAGAACACATGCCGACTACCGTATCCAACCTCGGGGGGTGTGTGTGCATGGGCACAGGGTAGTTTTAAGGTTCTGGTGTAAGAATGTATGGACTAAATTGAGAATAACAGAAACTCCCGAAGGACCAATCTGTGATCTGATTGTGTCAGGTCTATGGACTAATTTGCTCAAAAGTCTAGGGCTTCCCTCATAAAGATACCGGATCAGATACAACTTGGTTAGGGGACTTATCTAACGAAATTAAAGGAACCTGGGGGCTTTTGTGTAAAAAGGATTTCACCAATCGGCCACAGAGGAGCCGTGGTCCGGTCCAGGGCGTGGTGGAGTGCGGCAGGGGCTGGTCCACGCGTTCCGCCGTGTACCTCGACGGCATTCAGGCAGCGAGCTAGCCGGAGGGGCTCGGGTTTCCAGAGCAGGAGAGAGAGCAGGTCGACGCGAGTTGTTTGGTGGGCACGGCTTCGCCGGAGAGCTGCAGCACTGAGCCGATGACAGAGGAGTGCGGCGCACGATGGTGCGCTTCAGAAGGGGCAGGGCTCCTGTAACCACCGGCAAAACTGGAAGCTCGGTGTTGGAGAGGTTCACCGGGTGGCCGGAATTTCAACGGCGCTGAGGTGACGAACAGTAGTGGCTGGAGATTGGGGAAACATAAATCGGAGCTTGATTCCAAGGCGATGATGGTCAGGCTTGCTGCGGGGAGTGAGAGGGTAGTGCAGTGCTTCTTTTGGCAGGCTTGGGGAGCTGGGAAGGCACGGCAGTGCACTGGCGATGGTGAACAGGCGGCTCGCCGCGGCAGCCCACGACGCCAGGTCGACAGTGGTGCTTGGAAGGCATGAGGCCAGGCGTAGGAGAGGTAAGGGAGGTCGTGGTAGCTCGTGGTGGCTCTGCGGCGCCGGATAGGTAGCGGTGGCTTCCGGCCATGGAGGGGATGCGGCCCGCAGCGGTGGCACACGGCAGGGCTCTGCTGCGGCCGGATTCCGGAGGGCTTGGCGAGTCTCGGAGGAAGTGAAGGTCGCAGGGATGGTGTGCGCGATGCCGGGAAGGGGGCTGCTTGTCGGGGAGGTGGATTGCGGTGGCGCCCAATTTGGCGGGCTGAGGCAGCTGGCAACTGGGAGCGGGCGGTGCGCCATGACGCTCGTGGCCTGTCAGAGAAAAGAGCAGCGCGTCAGGACAGGAGTGCGTGGACGGGTATGCGGCGGTCTCTCGAGCGGTGATGAATGCATGCGCAATACGCGGCGGAGTGGCAGGGTGTGAGTGGCGTGTGGTGGGGCGCGTGGCAGCACGTGCCGGCGTCCGTGCAGGTGATGCGGACGGAGTGGAGGGAGGAGAAAGAAACGTGCGCATTGCTGGGCCGGCTGGGGCTGCAGCTGGAGAGTGGGTGGTGGCCCACACAGGGGAAGGAGAGGAGGAGGGGTTGGGCCAGTGGAGAGAAAAAGAGAAGGCGGCCCACGACGCAAAATTTGAATTTTGGAATTTGCTCCGATTTGAATTGAAGTCAGAGGATTGAATGGATCTGGAGTTCTTAAAGAATTTGGTGGGTTTAGGATTCAAATGCAATGCAACAAAACAAACGGTAAAGAAAAAGAGGCAGAAAGGGGGTCAAACACCTGACATACTTTTAATTTTAATATTTTTGAAATCTCCAATTAGCTATATGTTTTAATTTAGTGAGGATTTTTACCTTTTGAAATAGGAAATAAATGAGAAGGTGAGAAGAGAAGGAAAAATGTTACGGTTATTTTCAGAAAAAATTTGAATTTCGCATTTTTAAATTGTCCTAAAATTTGGGATGTCACAACGACATTAAATGCGATCAATCAAGAAACAATAACAGAATTATTAAACAAGAAACGAAAATAGAAAATAGTAAGTCAAAGCAAATTTATTAGAGTATAGAGGTCCATCAGCACGCAGACTAGAAATATCTCAGAGCAGAATGATCATTATCGAGAAAACCATATAAAAGCAGCAACGGAAGTACCATCATAACAGCAGTGGTGAACCTTCTCAACACAGGCACGCTTTGAGCGCAGCAGCTGACTTCACGGTCCATCGGAAAAGTAGTCGAAGTCGAAGCTATGGGTATCTTCTGAAAACAACAAATTAGGAAGCCGTGAGTTACGAATACTCAGCAAACCGCGTACTACTTATCAACAATGTATGCATGCAACTGGTTTCAAGGGTAAAGGCTAGATCAAGTGCTAAATGCAAGTTTAAAATATTTTATTTTATTTTAAAGATGCAAGAAAGTTTTATTTAAAACTATCAAATTTTATTATCTTGCTCCGCAGAGATCTCCGTTATCTCAGACGGGGGTTCATTTTAAATGCTGGTGCAACCTCCACACCGGCATAGCTCAAAGGCCGGAGTTTAAAACATTTTGAAATAGAAGATGAGTGAAGAAAACAACATTAATCATTGTGGAAGCTCTTAAGTGTCCCTCTTCGGGACGTGGCAATGCGCATTGACTGTAACTCTGCAGAGTTTATGCAACTGAACTCACGAGAAGTGCCATCGAAAACTACCATCGTAGTCCCAATAAACACATAAGACCCGTTCACAAGCTTTAACTGTCATTACCCGTCCTCCAGGATAGAGATTCCCATTGCCTACGCAATCGGGTCCTAGAGCTGTGAAGAACCTACCATTGATCGGGTGGGGTTCTCGATCTCATGTGAAGAGTCATAGCTCTACACTACACTAATACAACACCGTCAACCCACGGGTAAACATCCAGTCTCAGCAAGTTTCAAAATCAAGCTTCTGTCCATACAAGGTAACGTGGTGTGCATGAAAAAGCATTGAAGATATATGACACGACGAACCGGTCCTCATATGTCGAGGCAGGCACTCTCCATCCTCAACACCAACAACTAACAAGTCTCACGAAAAGATCTTATCCCGAATCTTCCTGTTGTACCCATCACAGGTACGCTCACAGGGACTTCTCAAAAGTCTCCCAGCTCCTCATACTCTAGCCTGCCCCCTGCTAAATAGTTATGTATAGTTATTTGCAAAACTCACACATTTGAATCATAATTCAAAATCATTTAACACAAATTTTATTTTTTATAGTGATAGGTGTGAGATAAAATAAATGCGACTAAGCATAGCTAAGCATAAAGTAAAACAATCATTCTAAAGCAATCTTAGGACTCACAATATGTGGAACGATAAATAGGAATGGTTAGAGAATGTTTCTAGCATATTTTAAAACAATTGGCATGCAAATTATGATTGCAAACAAAACATGCAATTTAAAATGCTGGGTATAAAAGTGATCAAGGAACGCGGCTTGCCTGTTAGCTCAAGATCGTAGTCGGGATCCGAGTCGTCGAATTGAGCAGGCTCATGGTACTCCTCCTTGGGATCACTAGCTAACACACAACACAAACAGAGGTGAGACTAGGTACGCGATAATTTAAATTCGAATAATTAAATCTAAATTTAAATTACTAGGCTAAACATGCTCAAAATGTTCCTCGAAAAATTCTACATGACGTTCTCGAAGAGACGAATTTAACGGAACAATTTTAGAAATCTTTGGAGACCAAACAAAGTTCTCCAAAAATCTCTGAAGATTTACACTACGAGAAATTAAACTGACTGCAGATTGAATAGCCTAAAGGAACATGCAGGACGCTCTGCTCTTCCATCTAACTATCCTTACGAGCAACAAACTCAACAATCCACTAAAAAGGAAAAACACGAGGGATTCTGATTCTCACCACAGATGAGGCGTAGAGAACCGGTGGCGGTTGACGGAGACGGCGACGTGAACAGGACCGGATCGAAGCGGTGCGGAACGGGGTCGCGGTCGAAGACAGAAACGGGGATGCGGATCGGAGACGGTCGAGATGCCGCCAGGCGGGGACGGGATCGGCAACGCGGGACAGCGCGGACCGGGTTGGCGACGCAGGCGATAGACGGCGCGGCCGTTCGGGTGATGACGGCGCGCAGACGAGAATCAGGCGACGGGCGACGGCTCCAGGCGGTTGACGGATCGGCGACGCGCGGCTGGTACAGGCAATGCTGATCGGCGTGCGGATCGAAGACAGGGCGCGAGACGAGGCGTTGACCGGCGATGGGTGGTGATGCGCACCGGAGTCGGCGCGGTGAGGGCGAACGACGAGGAACAGCTCGAGCGGCGTGACCTCCCTTCGCCCGATCTCCTCTGCTGCTCTGACTTGGGAAGGGGGAAAGAAAATGAGGAATGAGAGAGGGGTTGGTGAGAAGGGATAAGAAAGATGTGGTATTTATAGAAAAATTAATTACAGAGGTTTAGAAATTAATTAAAGGCTATGGGTATTAATCTTGGCCCAAAAGCCCGCAGATCAAAATTATTCCGACGCCAGAAAATCAAAGGGAGAAATTCGGAATCGAACGGAACGAAATTGGGATAAACTTCACTTTGATTAATTTGAAAATTCTGGACTGTTACATATATCTCAAAATTCGATAAATTGTAATGGTATGTATCAAATTAATCCAAAAAATTTCGGAGGTGTTACAATGCTTGCCTGAAAACTCATGTTTTTGTGGATGGTGAAATTTTTTTGATTTGCCTCACCGAGAA
>BCLF01000172.1:237484-277044 GCA_001602275.1 Zoysia japonica | reverse complement strand
GGCCAGAACTATTTCCCCTTTTTTTTTTGCCAGTGTGATGATCTTCATGGACTTGCTCATCTTTGATTCTAGCATTGTGTTCAGCACCAGGAGCTGGATACAGTGAAGACGTGTCCAAACATGACGGACACAGCTACAACGTTTTACGGTGTCTGGTAGAGTCATGTTTGTTTATGGAAACATTTTAATTAGCTTTGTGTTACTGTGTGTTTTGTAATAAGGTACGATTGTGTGCAATGAACGTTATTTCTTATGGGTCTTGAATATGTCGCCTAAGAAGGAGAGAAGAAATCATGGTTTACATAGTTGCAGCTGAGTGTTGATAATGATGGTGCCTGTTGTGGCCAAACTTGTAACGCAGTAAGAGCAAGCTGGCAATTGAGTTCTAGGCTCTTCGGTGAGATGTCAGAAGCCAGATGCTGGATGCAGTAACATCCTGCTTCATTTTCTACATCCTTACTTCCTTAGGGCTCCTTTAAAACACAGGATTTTCACAAAAATTACACAATAATTTTACAGAAAAAACACAAAAATAAGAAATTTTCTCTTCAATCCAAAAGAGAGGTTAGTGTCTATGCCGAGAGTTCCAAAAGATTTAATGTCCCGGTTGAGAATGGAGCAACGAGTATCAGATTGAAAAATGTGTCGCGCTATGAATGATAATCTGTAGATTCGTTATGTATGAAAGTATACGGCATCTACTTAGCATCAGAAAATTTACGAGGATATCTATTTTCTTGCCTTATCTGGTACAGAATCTTGGGATCAATTGAGTCAGCTGTTTGTAACTTTCATGGCCCCGCCGTTGAGTCGCATTGGGGCCCAGTCCAAAGTGTCCGGAAACAGAGAAACGGCTCCGTGTTGATGCACGAAAACAGAGTGGCACCAACAGAGAAAAAAGACTACGAGATCCGCCTTGAGTAGTTCTGTACAGTTGCAGGACATATCTCGGTTCTCTGGCTCATCTTCTTTATGTTCATAGCTACGGAGTAATTAATTACCTGTTTCCTTTTCTTTTTGTCTGATTTATTAGGCTGTTGAAATTATGTGATGGTAACGATACTGTGTACAAAAATGCACAGCAAGCAAATCTCTTCCGTATTTCTAAAAATAGCCAGTTATCTCAGTTCACCTCACACAAGGCATACCCGTTCTTCTAAGCCGTCAGCCACTGCTGCTTCGATCAACCATGCACGCTGACGCTGTCACTGCATATACTATGCTCCTAGCAAACACAAAAGAAACAACCATGCGATGCAGTAAGCTCGTTGCAGAAGTTAATTCATATGGAATGGTCAATATGATGGAGATATACGTCCCATGCTTGACCTATCCTTGTATCATCAGGTAAAGATTTATGCCCTGCTGTGAGCTTCGCTGATTCATATGAAACTTATCTGATACTCCATCTGTTCTAAAATATATGCATTTTTAAGTTTAATCAAAGCCAGTTTCTTTTAAATTTGACTAAATAAATATTTGGTAAATTAAAAAAATTCTAATATAAAGAGCTACATATTATAAAAGTTTGTTTCATGATGGATCTAGTAACACAATTTATATACTACAAAACATTATATGTTATTCATTATAAATAGTCAAAGTTAAAGAAGTTTGACTTTAACTTAGGTCTAAAAATGCTTATATTTTGAAATGAAAGTATTAGATTTAATGCCATCATCCCACGTTCGATCGATGAATATGTTGCCCCAGCAAGGAAGAAGAAATCATGGTTTAGTTGCAGCTGAACCGTCGATACTGATGTGCCTGTTGTGTGCACACTTGTAACTTAGGAGCAAACTGGCAATTATCAAACTTCCCATTCATGTTATTCAGGCTCTGGTATGGTGACAGATGCTGGATACAGCAGCACTGCCATTTGTTTTTAACAAAAAAAATTTGGGTTCAGCATTCCGTTTTTCTAAATATCATTTCCTGCATCCGTAGTGAAGATGCCGAGATTTCCAAAAGATTTGAATTTGCGGTGTAGAATGGGACTCAGATTGAAAAATGTTTACCAGGGCATCTATTTTCTTAACTTTGTCTGCTACACGGTCTTGGACTTGGGATCAATTAAATCATCTATTTATGAAATTCATGGCCCCTGAGAGGAGAGTCGCATTGCAGACTAAGCCTAAAGCGTCAGGAAACTGGGGAACTGCTCTGTTTTTCAAGCACGAAAGCAGAGTGACACAAACAGAGAGAACAGAGTAGGGGATCCTTTGTGTAGTTCTGTGCAGTTGCAGGACGTATCTCGGTTCTCCAGCTTATCCTCTTCATGTGCCCATTGATCCATGTCCATTGTAGCTAATTACTTAATTACCAGTTTGCTTTTATTTGTTTGTCAGATTTACTATTAGGCTGTTGAAACTATATGTGATAGCAATGGGAGTGTGAATGAAAATGCAGGGGCAGCAAATCGCTTTCATTTTCTAAAAGTTGCCAGTCACCCCAACTGACCTCACGCACCTGCTCATACCTTGCTGTGAGCTGCGCCAATTCATGTGAAATTCATCTAAATTTAACGCCATCTTGCCCTACTCGATCTGTGGCCTGCTCTGTTTTGTCAGCCCAAGGCAAGCAGTACGTATAGAAAGTGAGAGAAAAAATTGGAGCAGTTTTTAACTTCGTCTGGAATTCATCTAAATTTTACTTTGTCACCAGGATGAAGTAAAATCTCAAAGCAGACCCCGTTTCCGACAAACGAAGAGGATGTTTTCTGGTCTCCTAAAATTGAGTTAACCCTTTCCACTGTGCCACCCAAATATATGGAACGCAAAACACCGAACCAGAAAAAAAAACGAATCTTACAGAAACTCATCTCCAATCACGCCAACTGCTAAAAGGCACAAATTATATTTCTAAATGTTCTTTCAGATTCAAATAAGATAAAAACAAAAGAAATTGTACAAAACAAAACATCTGCAACAAATGAAAATTACCTCATAATTTTTTTATCATTATTTTCATATAATTTTGTATCTAAAGGATTAAATGTATTTCACTATAAAAATAATGATAAAAAATTGTAATGGATTTTTAACATGTGTTATGTTGTATCATCTCATAAAGTTTTATCTTAAATTGTGCTTATGTATGAAGAAATAAAAAAGACAAATTGCATAGGGTAAGTTCACCTAAAATAACAAAAAAAAAAAAAGAGGTTATCTGGACATAGGCTATACTTGAGGGGAGTAAGTTGGACTATATGCTTTAAAAAAAACTACATCAATGCTTTTAAAATGTAACACTTGCACCGAGTACACAAAATTTTGAAATATAACACTGCATCGACCTGAGCAACGCACTGCATGAGCATACAAATATATAATATGTCGCCGACCTGGCAAGTTCAAATTTTAAAATATAATGCTTACATCGAAGCAGCTACCACTGCCTCAATCATAAAAAATAAATCACTTTATAATTTAAAATTTACCCTGCAAAACATGTCATTCACACTTTTCAATTAAACTCTATCTCTATATCTCTTCTCCATCATCTCTTGTTTTCTGCGCGGTCTCTATTTTTCAACTTCCCTTAATTCCAGTGCCCAAGCTCTAAAACTACTTGTTTTATGGGACGGAGGGAGCACTGGTTTTCAAGCACTAGGTCCCAAACCAACGACAACAAAGTTTTTATGTCAAGGCATCATGCCCCAAACTAGGACACTAATAAATCATTTGATACTGCTACCGAATAAATTAACACTACAAGAAAATAAATCTTTAGTCACCAAGTTTTAAGTGAACAAGAAATTTGGTCACCAAAAACAAGCAAATACTCCCTCCGTCCCTTTTTACTCGTCATTCTAGATGTTTGCACGGAGATTAAGGATAGTGAAAAAGGTGAAATGTGCTGAAAACAAGTAGTAAAGAGATAGAGATAGGGATGTATTAAAAAAAGAAAATGGTGTATTGGTAAGCGAGAATGACAAATAATTGGAAAAAACTTGTGAACTCTAGGATGATAAGTAATTGGGGACAGAGGGACTAGTGACCAAGATTTGGTTTTTATTGTGGATATAAAATTTTAGTGACCAACAAGTTGTATGATCAATAGTACATATAGTTACCAATAGTTCTTTAGTTGCTATATAATTTTACTGACCAACATATACAATTGTTGGTTACTATATATATACAGCGTAAGGTTTTAGTCACCAAAATGTGACCAATGTTTTAGGTGATAAAATATCTATAGTAAATAATGTTACACATATAGTGATCAAATACTTTGGTGACTAAAAAACTTTTTTCTTGTAGTGTAAGGCACTGCTTCCAAAAAAAGCTCTATGCCGAGTTCATTCTGCATAAAACAAATGAGGCGATGCCTAATTAAGAACAAACAAATGAGGTGGGATTTATTTGAGGTGATGTCAAGGAGTTCCAAAAGATTCAGAGTCACGATTGAGAATGGGAATAATCGGGTTTCAGATTCAAAAATGCGATGTTGTTATGCCGAAAGTGGCCACACACTGCACGCACGTCCATGGGGAGAAGCAAAATAGAGAGATCACAGAAAATGGAAATTCGGGTTTGCTAGACCAGAAGTTTCGGTTTTGGCAAAATCACAGCAGCAGCTAGTTACTCATGTTCTGGAGGGACCCCTTCCTAGGGAAGAATTGGGCTCGGCAGGCCAGCTAGACGCTCTTCACACACCGTTGGGACAAGAGAAGATGAGAATTAGGGTTAGAGAGGGGATTAGGGTTTGGAAAGGCAAAACATGTAAAGTAAGTTGATAAATGATGATTTGGTGTCCCTCAATCGCTGTGGACCTCTCTTTATGTAGAGACGTGGTGGCCTTATCCCGTGGAGAGTCGGTAACTTCAATAAATCAGCAAAAAAATAAAATTTTAAAGTCTTTCCTAAAGTTTCAAAAACCAGGAGTTCTGGAATGTAAAACTGGAAGTTCCGGTTCTTGGGGCTTCAAATTAGAGCCACCGTTTTGGTCATCTTGACAAGAGCTACACCATGGAATCTTCAAAATAACCATTTGGTTTCCACTTCTTCCTTCTCCAAGCAGTTCCTCACATCTTCTCATAATCATTGGCTCGAATGCCCTAAACTTGTTCTTAAAACATGAAAGAAAGACTTGAACAACAATCTTATAAAGTAAATAGGCTTAGCCTTGGTTTAGATAAATTCAGATCTGCCAAGACCGTTACTTTTAATTTGGCATACCGAAACTTCCGATTTTACTCTCTGGCTAGGTGCCGGATACCCCGCTGAATTTTGATGTCGACTCCAGATGTGGTGTCCCGGACACTCCGGGGTGGCTTAGCCATTTAGGCCGCAATGAATCTGCGCCAAATATTCCGGACACTTCTGGTTTGGCATAACGGAACTTCTGATTTTGCCCTCTGGTCAGGCGCCAGATATTCCGGTGAATTTTAGCAATGGCCACAGAAGGGGTGTCCTGGATATTCCAGCTATTCGTCAGACACTCCAATGTTGACTGAACTGTTTTTGCTAGAATGAACCTGCAGAAACCAAAACTTCCGGTCCTGAGTGCCAATTTTTATTGTCAACAGATGCACTATAAGTAGTGACAACCTGCAGATTCATTATATGTATGAAAGTTTACTGCATCTATTAGCGCCTGAAAATTTAAGAGGGCATCTATTTTCTGACCTTATCTGCTATGGGGTCTTTGGGTCAATTAAATCAGTTGTTTGTGATTTTCATGGCCCTGCTGGGTCTTGAGGCAGTCCAGGCCAAAATGTCAAGAAACAAAGGAATTGATATGTTTTGAAGCTATGGGGTATGGGCACCTGTGAACATTAGAATGATACTTGCTTGCCGCCGCTGAACTTAAAGATGTCACCGGGCGCAATAGAATAATTGGGATCTGGCTGTATAATGTTTATTGAAAGAAGGAATACTAGTTTGATGTTTCAGGAGTTCAGCAGGGTTTTGTGTCAGTTGTACCAGGTGGAACGGGTGGCTGGTAATAGCACTGGTAACATGACATGCTAGCTTATTGAGATTGGCGAATCATTATTAGATAATTCAAAGCTAGTTGTGAATATTAATGGTATTAATATTAATATTAATATTCATATTAATGCAATTCAAAGCAAGCACTGGTAACACCACATCCTGCATACAATGGCAGAACTTGCATGCTCGTGTGGAGTAGAAAATGTATCTCTCTGTTACCGTGAGACTATCTACACATGCATCAAAATATTGTACTAAATAACTAACTAGTTCAGGCGGTGAGGCTCATAAAAAAAAGTCCAACTCCCATAACTTATAGTGTGGGTAAAGTCATGAGAAGTAGTCTCACCTTGATAGTGCAAAAAAGGATAGACCAATTTAAATAGCCAGTGATTCAAAGCATAGCAAGATCAGGTTAACCTTTTTACGTGAAACTAGGACGAAAGCGTAAACGAGTTGCTGTGTAGGTGTAGTCTACATGACCCTCTCCAAAGCTGATCGAACTCAAAGCCCAAAGCTTCATCTAGTCTTCGGACTCCTCAAAGACCCATCCTTCCCGTCTTCACTGCCTTCAACGGAACCACCTGGGAGGCCAAAATCTGGCTAAGGAAGCACGGGAGCGAGGTTCTCTCCCACTTCGCCATCCTCATCGTCCTTGATCTTACCAGCTGAGGAATGATGTTTTGCCCAGGGAGTACGGGTGCAGGTTCCTTCCTTGCATTATCCTCCTCTTGATCAGAATCGCGGATGACCACCAATTCTTCATCAGCAGGTGCCCTTCGGGTTCCCTTGTTCAACTCAATGTGGACACGCCGAGCAAGTTCAGCATCACCCGATGTATCAGGATCAACCTTAAGGTCTCCGGATTCTATAAGTTCAGGAAACCAGCCCACTAGGAGGAACTACATAGATTTCCTTGATGGTGGGCACCCTTGATGAGGAACCCTGGCCTACGGATATTCTTGGTGCAGGCGGCATTGGAGGAACGGGATCCTCTGACGATGGGTGACCATCTTCTCAATATTCTTTTGGTGAGAGTGTCTCACGGTATGCTTGATGCCCATGATTAAGAGTCTGAAAGCAAGTGAAGAAGATGAAGTTTTCTTCATGACAGTCCTTCTATTTATAGTAGAGGAGGCGACCCTTCGATCCCAATAGGATATTGGATCCATTTATTGCCTGGCAGTGGGAAAGCCAACCACGCATATTACCAGCCTTGACCTACAGAAGCAGAAGCCGAGGCAGGAGTAATAAAGACAAAAAATTGAAGCCTCCGTCGAGTCTTTTCATATGAAAACCTCCCCAAGCATGCAGCAGTGGTGGACATAAAGGTACAAGCAAATAGTTCGGTCTTATCAACGTCACCCAAACTCAGGAAAGCTCAAAGTGAAGACAGCGACACAGCCTCATGCTTGGAGATGTTTTCAGGGGCTAATGTTGATAACTCAATATTTTTCTTTCCCGAACTGTAAATGGGCCGCCGACCAACTTCCGAACTGAAGATGGGCCACGGCCCACCTGTAGTTTACAATGGCAAGAACAACCACACAACCCCCTCAACGCAACAGTTAATGCAAGATTAAGGGTGAGACGTTTACTGTCACGAAAGGTGATGTTCCCCCCTAATGGCAACATGTATGTAACTAGAATATACGTTATCAAATTTATTATACCATTAACTATAATTATACAGAAGGGCAGCCCCCTCCTATAAATATGTAACCCATCCTAACGAAGAGCACAAGCGAGATACAGGCGCCAAACTACACGCCACTAAGCAATACACACACGCTCATACTGAATATAGGGTTGTTATCCTCACGGAGGCCCGACCAGTATAAGTCCAGTGTCACCCCTTTGATATTAGATTCAAGTGCGTCCTCGATCCTACTCACAATTACTGTCAATCCTGATCACAAATGGAGGGTCAACAAATAGGTTTCTGGCTCATCGTCTGTGATGGAATCAGGATTGGGGTATTGGCTCATTGACTTTATCAAGGACTTCATTAAGTAAGGACTGAGGACTCCAACCATTTACCTGCTTCCTTAACACAGATTGCTTCATGTTTCCAAATTAATGTACTTCCTTAACAAAGAGATATAATCCTTTTTTATTCTGAAGACTAATATTGTGTGCTCTGCTATTTGTGGCTTCATAATTTTGCATTACGCATATCATATGTGTTTTGTCCTGCTCCGCTTGCACTGATGCACTGCTCAAATGCTAAACTCAACAGGGATCATTGTTTTGTGCATGCAGATTGTTCAATTAAATAGCTGATGAGATACTCATGATGTCGCTCTGCTTGACATATTTCAGCATTGTATGTGAAATATGCTGCTATTAGGCTACACTTTGTGGTTCTGAATTTATTGATTGAATGAGTGATTAATGTTATTAATAGATTCAGCTGTCCAATTTAATCTCTTAGACTAATTACTCTCTCTGTCCTATTTTATAAGTCGTTTTGGGTCTAGGCATGGGAATTAAGAAAATGAAAAAGGTAGGATGTTCTAAAAATGAGGAGAGAGAGAGTGGAGATGTATTGAAAAGAGAAAATGGTATATCAGGAAGTAAGAATGACTTATAATTTAGAAAAACTTGAAAAACCCAAATTAACTTATAATTTGTGATGGAGAGAGTAATACTTTGGTTTGTATCAAGCTTATCTCCTTTGTTTCCTCTAAAACCAACTTACCTTGGGTACTTCAGGTCCGACTCCAAGGCTGCAAGGCAATTTTTGTATTTAAATAATTCATGTTGATCATTCTCATATAGATTGTTAGGGTGATCCTAGATATATTTTATTAGCACAAATCAAAAGTATTGTGTTTATGATGTGTGACAATTTAATATATAATATATTTTTAGTTTCTTTTTGATTGGTTGCTATAATATTTTTATGGTTGATATATGTAATTATTATTAACAAACACTATCTAATTAGTTTTAGTGACTTTTTGATTGGTTGCTACAACCATTAGGGTGCGATTGGTTGCATGTTTTTGACCCAGCCAGGCCAGCGGGATGCAACTTCTGTCTAATTGGTTTCTCGCACGGATTCTTGGGCTTGGCTCATTGGATGCAAAAGTCACCGCTCCGTCTGGTTCTGCAGATACGAAATAGAATCCCGTTTCCCACCAGCCAGGCTCACGCACTGCAGCTCCTGCAAAGAAGATCCATTCTTTTACTTGCTGTATGCATTCCCACACGATCAACCAATCAAAATCGCACTGAACCTGGCTCTGACGGAGCAGGCAAACCAATCAATCCTTTCAGCATGCACAAAGCCTGGCCAAGCATGGCCTGGTGCCCGTGAGCAGTCTGGGTGCAGCAGATAAGAGAACCAATCACGCCCTTAGTGACCAAAATTTACTTGGGGACTATGGCCGTTTAGGGACCAAAATTTTCTTGGTCAGTATGGCCATTTAGCGACCAAGGAAATTCTGGTGACTTTTGATGAGTGTTCTAGTCACCGATGTTATACATGTTGGTCACTACAAACTTGCAGCCACAAGGTAATTGTGACCACAATACGACCAAGGTTTGATGGTGACTAAATAACACTAACAACCGATATGTAGTTTTTTGCTACCAGGGTCTTTGGTGGTTAAAAATAATTTTTCTTATACTCCCTTCGATTTTAAAATATTGACACCGTTGACTTCTAACATCAACTTTGACGATTTGCCTTATTCAAAAAAAATTGTTCAAATATGAAAAATTTTGTCATTATTTGCTTAATCATTAGTCATAAAATCACTAATAATTTTACATATTGAAACAATTTATTTGAATAAAACGAATGGTCAAAGTTGATATTAGAAGTCTACGGTGTCGATAATTTTAAAAACAGAGGTAGTAGTGTTTATTCCATAAATCTAAAAAAATGACATGATTAGCGCATCGACTTAAACAAACAGTGCTTTCAGTTGACCAACAACACATAAAATGTTTTGTTTAAGATATATAGTAATGCAAAAGGTAAAAGCCTTTGTCCCTAATCCGTAGAAGCGACTACAGCCAATTATTAGTACAAAGTTAAGGAGCTCATGGATGACAAGATCTTCATACATATGGTGGCGAAAATACACACATGACCATCATCTTTAGACTTTGCAGTGGTTCTAATTAATTAGAGATTTTATCAAACACCATGCTATTTCTACTCCGTTATAGAGAGTAGGGGCACGAACTTGAGCATGACGTCGACTGCATTCTGCGCGGCGATGTTGAGGAACGTGGCGGCCTCGTTCCCATGCTCGGATCCGCCGCCCGCCAGGTCGGAGAGCGAGCGGAAGGTTATGAACCGGACGCCGATCTGGTGCGCGACGAGGGCAATGGCGGCGCTCTCCATCTCGACGGGCGTGCACCCAAACTTGGAGCGGATGAACCGGCGGTACGACGCGTTGTCAACGAACACGTTGGAGCTGCAACCCTTGCTGACGAGCACCACCCTCGGCGCTCGGGGCAGGCACGTCGTCGCGTTCACGCACCTGGGCAGCTTCATCCCCTCCAGTTTCTCGGCAAGGGCCAGGTAGTGCGTGCTGACGGGGACCCAGAAGGCGTGCTGGCGCTCCTCCGGCTTGCCGGAGACGGGGAAGATCTCCTCCGGCTGATACCAGATGCCGTTGAGCGTGTTCCCCTTGGCACCACCGACGTTGTAGTCGGAGAAGTTGAGGGCGCCGAGATCCCTGGTGTAGTCGCCGGCGGCCTCCAGCGAGAGCTCATTATCGGGACCGTCGCCGTACCGCTGCCAGTTCCAGAGGGACAGGTGGGCCCAGCGCTCGGGGATGGTCACGTCGCCGATCTGAAGGTTCTCATCAGCGTTGCCGGCGATGCCCCAGTGCACGATGCCTTTCACCTTGAACAGGCTCAGCAGCAGCTGGGTCGTCAAACCAGCGTTAAGCTGCGTGCATTGCAGCACGCGACTGACCGTGCCATGCACCAGTATATTTAGTTTTCCGTAAAGAAAAGTTCATTTTTTCCGTCCAAAATTTAAACAAGATTTAAAATGCACAGTACGTACCATGCTCAGTCCTGTCATGACCATGACCACGTTTTGGTCACCGATGGTTCCGAACCGAAACCTTCGCCCTTGGACGTCAATGTAGCGGACGGTGTGGCTAGGGCTGAAGCTGGGAGAGCTGAGGACAGGAACCATCTCGTAGGCGTTGGGCACGACAAGCCCCACGAAGGGGCCGTGGTCGCGGGTTCAACTGGCGGATGTCTCGCCATGTCTTGGCGGAGATGAATCCCTCCACCGGCATCGCCACTATCATCAGCGCCGCCACGAGCCCGATCGCCACGGTGGCCACATGCGGCATAAGGACACCTGCAGCTGGCATCTATGTATGGAGGAAAGCAGATCTCAAATCTGATGTGATATTGCTGCTCTGTTCGTGTAACAGAGCTTGCCTATTTATACATATATATAAAGAGAAATGACAGCTATAGGGACGACGTCGATCGAAGCAGGGCAAGTTTTTAGTATTCCCACGCGAAAGTCGTGGCATGCGTTTCGCGTGGGTAGCATGCGCCATTCTTTTCCCAACAACGATCAGCTTGCGCTAGCAATAACGATACTGATCTATGTATGGTCGTCTCAAGCTTTGGATGGAATCTTCACATGCACGAGCAGCGTGGGGCTTTGTTTATTATCCATCCTCGACGGCCCGGCTGCTGTTGTTTAGAACACTCTAGTAGCTTATGGTCCACTTGATATGATTTCTTTCTCCTGTTTGACAAGGGGCAATAAACTGATGATCAAGAGGTCGACGATCTACATTGATGACATGCAAGCAAATTGCAGGTCTCGCGACATGCGTGGGGCTTTGTTTATTACTACTTGGTGGTACTATACTCGGTAAGAGAGAGACGCCACACCCAATGCATGGACTATTATCATTTTCCATTCCTCCCACTTCGATTTGTTTGCAGCCTCTGACATGCTAAGTCAACTTGCAGGAATGGCAAATGGCCACGCTCTCTCTTGGGGGGAGGGGGGGAGGGGATGGTTCTTGGGAGATGGAAGCTAGGAAGGTGGTCTTCAGATCCCATACAGCCATAGGAACTTGATCCTCTTGTTTCAAAAATACACAACCAAAATCAACAAGTTTCCCTAGAAACGAATTCCTAGGGAAAGAGCCAAAATACCCTAGGGATGACCTACGGTTTCCAGCAATAACCGTAGGGAAAGGCGGGACTTTTCCCTCGAAAACTAAAGTCCCAAGGGAAATTACTGTGCAGATAAAAAATAAAAAAATCCTGCCCTGCCACCGCCGCCTGCCCCTTCACCACCATCATCAAAGCCACCCGCGCGCCAACGAAGAAGCCTTCCATGCTGTCGCGCCGCCCACCGCTCCTGCCGCCGTCGCAGCCGCTGCACCGCGCTGTCTATCCTTACGCCTCGCCGCTGCTGCTGCCGCCTCCGCCCCACCGACGCCGCGCGCTGCCGCATCTGGGCTGCCGCCGCCTCGTGCTGCCGGCTCCGCCCCACCGACGCCGCACGCTGCCACCTCTGGGCCGCCGACACCTTGTGCAGCCGCCGTCGACGCGTCCCCGCCGCTCGCCACTGCCGGTGCCACTTCACCAGCCACCGCCGTTGCCGTGTCCCTGCCTGCGCCGACGAAGCTGCTCGCGCCCGTGCTGCCGCCGCGTCCCCCACCTGCGCCGTCGAAGCCACTGTCAGAGAGAGAGAGAGAGAGAGAGCGAGCGCTAGGGATATTTGAAATGGAAGGTGTACAGTAGTTTTCCCTACGGCTTCTGACAAAATCCTAGGGAAAATTTGAATTTCCCTATGGTTTTCAATAAATCCTAGGGACTCCATCAATTCTAGGGAAACCGATGGAGTTCCCTACGGTTTCCAATAAATCATAGGGAAACCAATGGAGTTCCCTACGGTTTTGTTGAAATTTTAGGGAAATGATATTTCCCTAGAGCTCCTGAACATAACCTAGGGAAAACAATAAATCCCTAGGGAAAGAGGTAGATTCCAGTAGTGATAAGAACTTGATCCTTGATGTATGCCAGATCTCCCTGTATAAATAGTGGCCATCGCTGGATTTCTGGTTGTGGGAGATTTGTATGCTCCAAAATCTAGGCGGGAGGGGAAAATAGAAGTTTGGGTGAGAGAGGAAAACAGAGGCAGTGAGTCAAAAAGTTTCTGATAGATATCAAACAGACAATATTCACTTCTTTATTCGCTTCTTACTATGATGTGGAGCAATGAGACAAGCAGTACTCGTTTGTTGTGACAGGCAGATTTACAACTTGCAGGAGAAACCTGATTGAACAGCATGTACTCCTTTCTATGAAGTCATGCATGACAACCTTCCACATCAATGTTGGAGGACCAGTCCGATGCTCACTCCTACCAAACTGAGGTCCTCAGTGCGATAGCTACGCTAGGGTTTATCCATGGTTAGGTCCAAAGCTCTCCCACATATTCCTTTTCCAACATCCATGAAGGGGTTTGATTTTGTCCAGTCACTACGAACATTGTGTTACATCGAACTTGTGTCCCATATATCCAGTATGTAATTAGTACAGTTCAAACTTGCTCAGTAGGGCCGACAACAGATGATCCGTACTCGATATAGATAGGGCTATCGCCACTATAGGAAACTGTCGTATAGAGACGCTATAGGTATTTTCTAACTTTGTCTCTATATATATTGTAGAGGCATACTTTTGTGACACTTTAAAATGTGTCTCTTGCATAGAGGCAAATTTGACAATTTTTGAAAAAACAATTGCCTTATGAACAATAGAGGCATCCTTTGAGGCATTTGTAGAGTTTCTGCATATACTAAACGTACGTAGATCTTAGAGGCATCTTGTGCATGCTTAGAGGCACTATTTTACTAGTTTACTAATAAACAATAAGAATAATACTTCAAATATAAACACATGTTAATGTGTCGTCTAGGTGGCTATTAAGGCTTAATAAGTTATTATATATGAGGTCTTCAGTTCAAGGATTCACCCCACTAATTTTTCATAATTTATTAACACTATAAAAAATATTTGTTTGTTTGTAGAGGCCGTGGCAACATGTCTTAGAAAATGCCTATAATTTAGTAGAGTCAATTCACAAAATTGTCGCTATTTTTCTATGAGAAAGCACTTATGAGACATTTTGGAAAATGCTGCAACGATTGTCTAGAGGTAATATAATAATGCCTCTACTATATAAAAAAATGCCTCTACAAGTCAATTATGTGGTAGTGCACACACAGGACCTCTGTCTACTACCAACCTATACTTTCCTGTCTAGTCTCAACTTCATCATTTCATGTGATAATTCCTGTCACATCTCAAAATTCATAAACCAAGAAAAATGAGTTTTCAAAATTTTGTTCTGGGAATCTAGTTTTTAGGCCCTTTATAAAACTTTTCCCAACTTGAAACTAAACTAGAAAACAATACAGCAAATAGAAAATTTCAAAATTTAAAACTTGAATTTCGCCGAGTGTTTGTTTTTCTCGTTTCTCGTTTCTGTTCTTTTTGGAGTTTATTTGTTTGTCTTGTGGAATTTGGAAATCCTTGAACCTTACCAAATTGGAGAAATTAGGAGAAATTTGAATTTTCCCGCGTGGGCTCAAACCTCCACTGGGCCGGCCTGCCTGCCGCTGTTTCTCCCGGCCCAGCCCATGCGCGCCCCTCCCCTGTTTCTCTTCCTCCTCCGGCGCCCCACTGAGCAGAACACTGGCGCCACTTGTACGGCGCCGCTCCGGCCATGCCGTGGGCACCGCTTCCGTCGGACAGTGTTGCCGTCAAGCCGCTGTCACGCCTCGACGGAAAACCACCGCGCCCTCGGAGTCTCGCGACCGGTTTTTGTGGGACCCCCCTTTCAGAAAGGAGCGTCTATGTGCCACCTGTACCATTCCCTGGATCCGTAGCTGGTACGCACATACAGAACAAAGCGGTATTTATTACTCGTACTTTATTACAACACACTACACGACCTACAAGGTTTGGCAAACAAGACTAGAGTACAAGCATGAGTCGGCACAGCGACTCTGGGCAAACCACACCTAGTCTATACACATACCACAGGCAACTTGACGGCGGACGAGACTTCTACTCTTCGTAGTCAGCATCTTCTTCGTCATCCTCGTCTTCTGAGCAAAAGTAGCAACAACGGAAGGAGTGAGTACAGTGGTACTCAGCAAGTCCCAACAAAAAGTAGGTAAGAGGTTTCGCCGTAGCGAAGCAAGGAAAGCTTGGGGGTAAAGTTTTGCGGAAAGCATGTTTTCATGCCGGCTCCCTACTAGAAGAGAATTTAAAGTAGAGAGAAGAGCATTTTCTATATTTTAGTAGAGTGGACCTGGGAAAGGTTATCACTTCTCTCCGTAGTTCCCAAGTTTTATATTGGGCGTAAGCACTCTCGTGTCGGCCTTAGGCACACAAACATGCAATTTCAAAACACGGGTCGCTACACCCACTCACGCATCAAGCCAATGAATACAGTCTAATCGTAGGGCGTCCGAGCAGTAGCATGTCAATACCGTGACAACGGCCTATCCGGAAGGATTTTTAACTCTGCAGAGGTTGTGCACTGTACCCACAGGTTATGCTACTCCTGATCATTAGAGTTACATAACGTCTATCCCACATCTACGCATTTTTCCACAGATTCCACTCAAGGTGCAAACAGGGGCCATCCCTCGGGGTTTTCTAGACCGTCGATGACGCGTCGATACATTCCCGAAGCCGGGTCGTGAATATCCACCGCATTCACGCCTTTTCCTGGTCCCCTTCAATCCTGAGTATTACCAAACCAGGGGCTATATCCGTGGGCTTACGCTCCCATGACGCGGGCAATTACCGTCGAAGGCCAGGCAGCATGTCATCTCACACCCTTCTCCTGTTCCCTTGTGTCTTCACTACCGACCCCCTAGTGGTTCGATGTGGAAAGAATACGTAGAGAGAATAAGTCCTGCCCAAAAAGTATAGGTTCTGTGGTTGCACAGGAATTACTAAGTCGAGGGCTAACGAACCGGTCCTTATATGGCAGGGGTGGCGGTCTCGTCCACGGCAGGTGGACCACAGTGAAGCCTATACACTTATCACCATCACCTCAAGTGAGCCCCACCCCACGGCCAGAAATGTCCCCTGTTCACCTAGCACCAGTTGTTCTAATCCCATCCCTTTTGTTTATATTCACACCACCAAACTCTTTATAACACGTTTTGTAAATTAATGGTAGATGGTGTGGCGGTGTAGAGCACCGCAGATGGAGTCCTAAGCAGTTCTAGTATCAAGGTAGTATCCGTTCCGTAAAACTAACTAGGAACGGAAATTCCTACAGTTATCAAGGACACGTCGGTAATGGTTTTCAATGGAAATATCTATATTTATACAGCAAGTTACTGACATAAATATAAATACCTGAGATCGAGTAGGTATTAAACTACACAATGTTTAACACATTCCAAAGTAGGCTAGCATCGCTGTCTATCTGCGTGGTAAATAAAACATGGGTTCAATGGGCTTAAGATGGGTTAGGACTTGCCTTCAGTTGCTTCTTCGAAGTCTGCTTCAGGCTCGGGTTCTTTAGGCTCTTCGGGCTCTTGGGCGGCTTCAACTTCTTCTTCTTCTGCTACAAGCAATAGTTACAAAAAGACTACCAAAGAACAACCAAGAAACTAGAAAAAAAAAACAAACATCAAACAAGTTATGGAGTTTGAATTGGCTAGGATGGTAGGGCTTATGATGTGGGTTCCAATGGTATATCGGTTGTGATGATTGGAGTTAAGATGTGGCGGTAAAGTCAGCGGCAATGTGTTATGACGGACTGCAGAAAAATATGTCTGGAGTTGTGGTGAAAGTTCGGGGTTTCGGGAAAGTTCGGGGTTCACGGGAAGTTCGGGGTTTTCGGAGAGTTCGAGGTTCACAGGAAAGTTCGGGGTTCACGGAAAGTTCGGGGTTTTTTTCGGAAAGTTCGGGGTTCACGGGAAAGTTCGGGGTTCACGGGAAAGTCCGGGGTTCACGGAAAATTTGGGGTTTTTGGAAAGTTCGGGGTTCACGGGAAAGTTCGGGGTTTTTTTCGAAAAGTTCGGGGTTCACGGGAAAGTTCGGGGTTCACGGGAAAATCCGAGGTTCCCGGAAAATTCGGGGTTCACGGGAAGTTCGGGGTTCACGCAGGTTGGCTGCGCTCCCGGCGACACCGGGCGTGCTCCCGACTTTGGTTCGCGTTCTCGGTAACTTGATCACGAATCTCGAGGCAACAACTAGTGTCTTGGAATCCTTGTGTCAAGCTCTACGCAATGGTGTTCTTGACGTTAGCATTTGACTACTGTCGCAACGGAAACGCTGCGGGCCAGTGCGCGCTCCGGACGCGCTCTGGGCGCGCTCTGGCGCTCTGGACGCGCTCTGGGTGCGTAGGTTCGCGCGCCCGTTCCCGGTAGCACGGTGCTCCGTTTGCTGCGAAACTTGGTGTGCACCTTCTCCATACCCAGGTACACACTATGACGCGTGTGGTTTCACCGGTTGGCTTGGGACGACGGCCGACAGCACACGGGTGGCGGAGCACGGCGGTGACTCATGTGGACCGGCCAATCGGTGCTGCGGCTATTCATCTCTCGAGCTCGGTTAGGTTCCTAGGGAGCTTGTAGTGCTACCAGTGCAAGGAATTGGAAGATGGTGGCCGGGAAGGAGGTGCTCACCGGAGAGGGGTGGCGGCGGCTGAATTCGGAGAAGAAGGCGAAATTGGTGGCGGAGAAGATGTTTTCTGGCGAGGAGAGAGCTGTGGGGGTGCGCTGGGGTGTGGTGGAGCGAAGGAGACGTGCAGGCGCGGAGTGGGAATGATTTCCAAATCGGTGGGGTGCGAACTCAGCACGGCAGTGAGCGGGGCAGTCGACGGCAATCGTTGGACGGGTTCGGCACCTGCATGGCCGGTCTAAGCGTCGTGGCGGCTCAGGGCGTAGCCAACGCGGGGTCCGCGCAGGTCGGCAAGCGGCGGGCGGTGGCCGGCTTCAATGGCGTCGCGACAAGGCCGCCGCTCAACCGAACGTCAACGGCGTTGCCTTTCCCCTGGCTCCGGCGCGATGGCAAATTGACGGCGACGTGCAGCGCCGTCACTGTCCTCCTCTGGTGCGGCTGGCTGGCTTGCCCTGTCGGCTGATGTTCGCGCGGCGAGCCAAGGAGGAAGACGACAGGGGAAGAGAGACGGGCTGGGCCGAGGGGAAAAAGAAAGGTGGGCCGGCTGGAGTGGATTTCGGCCCACTAAATCAAATTTTCCCTCCTCAATTTCTATTATACTTTCCTAGTTTTATTTTTATATTTCATGGCTTGGGATTTTTTGGGGATATCCAAACTCCAATTAAAAACCCGAGGCGAAAAAAAAGAAAATCAAACACTAGTCAAACTCCAAGTTTTAAGTTTTGAAATTTTGAATTTTATTAAGCTATTTCTAGCTTTAGTTCCTTTAAAAAGGAGCATTTAAAGGAAAAAAAAATTTGGCCTAACTATAATTGTCAAGGATAGAAATTTTTTTTAAAAAAACTTTTCTAATCAAAGACTTGGGATGTGACAGTTTTGGCCAGGTGGACGCGCGCACGGCGCTCTCCGCCAGAACGCCGTCGGGCCGTTAAGGCAGCAAATGCCACTCACCTTGTCAAATCATGCACTTAGTGCCGAGTTCTCGGTGTTTGCCACCGGCCGGAGGAATTGGCCGCACCCGGAGCGCCTCCTCCCACTCGGCAACCCCCTTAGCACGCCTCGAAGCAAGCCGGCTGCTCTCCCTTTTGCGCCAGCAGGCCGACACACAGCCAGAGCGCGAGCCCGTCTTAACATCGCGACGCCATGCCGGTCAGGGCTCTCCGCCTGATTTGCCGGCTATAAAAGCCAATCCTCACTACAGCTGCACACTCTTCACACCCCCGTTCACCTCAGGTCCCTCCCTTTCACTAGTTATGCGCCTAGTTTTCGATTTTTCACCTTGTCTTCCCCGTCACCGACCGCCACATGCTGCCGGCAATTCCCCCGAATCCGGTGGCCATTTGCCCTTTCCGCCCCTCCTGCAGCACCCCCACACCGAAGAACAGTCTACCAACCTCACCACGCCGCCGGCGCATGGTCGTTTTTAGCCCTCCGAGAAAGCCACCGCCAGCCCTCTCCTGGCTCACGGCGCCGGCCGCCGGGACGCAACCCAGGGGGAAACCGAACGCGTCACGAGGTTCCTGGAACCCGTGTGCAGCACCACACCCGGGGAGGGATCCTCTTGCGGAGGCCCTCGCTCGTTTCGTTGGCGCCCTCACCCGCGCGCCCATGGCGCCGCCACAACCACAACTCCGGCCCACCGCCAGCTGCACCGAGCACTCCACCCACACTCCGCACACATCTCGTGCACCCCCAGCCTCTCTCCGGCTAGCCGTGGCCCCACAAGGCAACGCCCTGGCCGCGCCGTCAGAGCGCGCTGGAACGCGCAGACACGCCGCGCACCCACGTCACGCCGTCGTTCCGACTCACCGACGGCCACGATAAGCACCGCACCACTACCTTAGCGTTGGGTACGTAGAGGAGTGCTCTATACACACACACAGGACAGGGCACGTCGACGCGCACCTAGAACGCGTCGGGACGTCAATGCACGCCTGGAACGCGTCCAGAACGTCGGAGCGCACACAGAGTGCGTTCGGGACACGCCAGAGTGTGTCTGGAACGCCCCGTGCGCGTCCACACCAGCACACACGCGCCAAACAGTGAGCGCGGCCCTGGTCCCCGACCGGAGGACCGCGCGACACAGCAAAACAACTGCACGCACATGTGCGCTCATGTTCACGCCAAGAATTCACACTCGGTCTTGTGTCCCCGGACACGGACACGGCCACGAACCCGTGTCCACGGTCACGGACACGGGCACGGACATGTCACAGTTCATGTGTCCACGGGCACGTCACAGCCCATGTGTCCACGTGTCTATGGACACGGCCACAGTACACTTGTCCACGGACACGGCCACGATCCACGTGTCCACAGACATGGCCCTGATCCACGTGTCCACGTGTCCATGGACACGGTCACACTTCACGTGTCCACATGTCCACGGACACGGTCACGAACCATGTGTCCACGGACACAGACACGATCACAACTCACGTGTCCACGAATTCCCCGAACCTGTCACAGTTCACAGCCCACGTGTCCGTGTGTCCACGGACACGGTCACAGCCCACGTGTCCACGGACACGGTCACAGCCTACGTGTCCACATGTTCACAGATACGTCACGATTTCACGTGTCCACATGTCCACTGACACGTCACAGTGTCCACGGAGAATTCCCCGATTCTAGACACCCGTGTGTCCAGGAGCCGTGGACACAGGCCGAACGACGTGTCCACGGGATTTTTCCTGAGAGGCCGTGGACACCTGCCGAACCATGTGTCCACACAACTTTCTGCAACACTATCATATCCTTATCACGAGCACTACCATTCCAAACCATCCAAACTCCATGTTTTTGTTCGGTTTCTGTTTTATTTATAGATTTTGTAGCTTTTCTTTTAGTAGGCTTATAGTTGTTTGTCGCTTGTAGCCGAAGAAGAGCCTGAAGAAGAAGGAGAGCCCGAGGAGCCCAAGTACGAGGAAGAGCTCGAAGACGCCGCAGAATGCAAGTCCTAACACCCCTTGAATCACATTGAACCCATGTTTTACCGCTGCACCTATAGAGCCTAATGTTTGCTTATTTTATAAACCATGTTAAAATGTTGTGTAGTATTATACCTACTTGATTCTATGTATTTATATTAATGTCAGTTACTTGCTGTAATTAATACACTTTACCACCTTGTTAGCCGTTGGCGATGCACCCTTGTTAAACATAGGTCTCTCGTCTTTAAATACTTTTAAAGAACGGAGAGTTGCCTTGTTTAGTAGAATGCTTAGGACCCCAATTGCGGTGTCTCGTATCGCTAAACCGTACGCCATTTATTTACAAAATGTGTTAAACTGTGTTTTGGTGGTGTGTGTAAATAAAACGAGATGGGATTAGTGCAACTGATGCTAGGTGAAGATGGGTGATTCTAGTCATGGGGTGGGGCTCACAAGAGGTGTTGTAATAGGTGTGTAGGCTTCGGTTTAGTCCACCTGCCGTGGACGAGTCCGCCACCCCTGCCATATAAGGACCGGTTCGTTAGTCCTCGGCTTAGCAATTTCGTGCAACCATAGAACCTGTACATATTGGGCAGGACTTATCCCCGCTATGTAAGTATTCCACATCAAGCATTTAGGAGGTCGGTAGGACACGAGGGGACAGGAGAAGGGCGCGAGATAACTCGTTGTCTGGCTCTCGACTATGTAATTGCTCTCGTCATGGGACAGTAAGCCCATGAATATAGCCCATAGTTTGGTAATACCCAGCGTAGTTGGGACAAAAAAAAACGTGACTGTGGTAAATCTTCACGATCCGGCTCCGAGAATGTACTGTCTCGTCATCGGGAGGGTGATACCCCGACGGATAGCTCCTGTGTACATCTTGAGTGGAATATGTGGAAACTTATGTAGTCATGGGGTAAGCGTTATGCAACTCTGTTTGATCAGGAGTAGCATAACCTGTGGGTACAGTGTACAACCTCTGTAAAGTGTAAAATCCATCCGGATAGGCCGTTGTCACGGTATTGGCATGCTATTTGTTCAGGTACCCTACGATTAGTTTTCTATATTATCCTTGACGAGTGAGTGGGTGTAGATGCTCATGTTTTGAAAAGTGTTGGCTGTGTACCGAGGGCCTGCATGGATGCGTGCTAGTGCTCGACTAAAACTTGGGAACTAATGGAAGGGGTGAAAGCATTCCTCAAGTCCACCCTACTAAAAGAAAAATAAAAATCATTTTTCCATCTTGTTTAAAGACTTTTCCTTTAGGAAGCCCCTGCATGAAAACTTGTTTTCCGCAGAACTTAGACCTCAAGTCTCTCCTTGCTTCGCCTTGCGCAAACCTCAACCTCCATACCGTTAGGGCTTGCTGAGTATCTTTGTACTCACCCCATCCCTTGCTGTTATTGTTCAGAGGATGATGCCGACTACGAAGATTAGGAGTCTCGCCCTTCGCTTGAGTGTTGCCTGTGGTGTGCTAGTAGTTGTCGAATAGGTGTGATGTTTGAATAAGAGTCACTGCGCCGACTTGATGAATGTAATATAAGCTATGTTTGTTAGACCTTTCTGAGTCTTGTAGTAGATTGAACCCACACGTGTAATAATATTACTTTGTTCTTGATGTGCGTACCAACTACGGGTCCAAGAATTGATACAGGAGGCACAAGGTCCTTCCTGGAAGGGGGTCCTACAATTCCAAACCAAATGTAACAACATATAGCTCATGACTGAATTTCCCATCTACTCAAGTTTTACAGTTAATTAAGACTCATAGCCTAGATCTACTTCAAGTTACCTGTACCAAAGACACTTAACATAGGTAATATGGTATCTATCATGTTATCTAGTGTTTCAAGCAACTTGTAAAACCTAATGAACAATATATTAAGTAACCAAATTTCAAGATTTACTGAAATCAAATGGAGTTATAAGGAATTAAATACCATTTAGACATAATAAATCATTTAAAAATTACTTTTGATGAAATTAAATATGAAACTTTTCTGAACCATAAAGTTTAACTAAAGAAATAGAAAAGTGAATTTTATAATATTTTAACATGCTATGAAATGGTGATAATGAATTAACGAATTACTATGTGATCCTAACCCAGTTTCATATTTTTACAAGTTAGAATGAATTTTCAAGTTTTTTACAAGTTTGAACCAATTTGTAGACAATTAAATCATCATTTCACAATAAAATAGAAATTCCAGCCTGCTGGGCCCAACCGCACGTTGGGCCACAAAGTTGCCACAAAGGATCCAGCATGGCCACAGAGGATCTTAGGGAGCTCGGCCCAGGCAACAGCCACTCTGGCTGGCAGCCGGCCAGTGGCAGCGCCTCGCCGGTGTCGGGCTCCCAGCGGCCAAACCACCTTTTCCTTGCTCCAAAATCATCGCCTTGATCAGAGAAGTCCGAAGGCCTGAGAGGTTGCCTGGGTGAGGTGTTCACCGGAACGGGCCGGCGGCGAAGGTTGGTCGGAGCAGCAGCTGCGGCGAGGTCGTGATGGCTCTACGTTACATAAAATTCAATATTTTGTTCTCCGAGAGCTTCTCCATTCATGTAGAGTAGCGGCACAGGTTCCGTTGGCATCGAGGAAGACTAGAGAGAGGTTGCCGTCGCAGAAGTGGTGTGGTTTCGGTGGCCGGCAGTGTCGAGCCATGAAATCCCTTCGCAAACGCCTGTGGTTCCAGTCAATTAACAAGATTAGATGGCGGGTTCAGTTAAGAACTACTTGGAAAAAGGAAAGAGACGAGGAATCCCAACAGGGGGTGCGCCGGATTTGGTCAGCTGCGGCTGGCGCCCTTGAGACCTGATTCGTGGGAAAATTCTCAAATCCGTCGAATTTAGAGGGAGAGCAGGCGAGCTGTGTTGGTAGAGGGCGCTAGGGAGGGATGGCTCTGCCCCTTGACAAAAAATGGTGGCCGGAGGTGGATCAGTTGTGGTGGTCCACAACGGCGACTGAAAAAACAGTGTGGCAGCCGGTGGGGAGCTGTTCGAGAGAAATAAATTGAATGAGGGGGAGTAAAGAGCTTTGGCTCGGATGTGGCACAGTTGGTGACGTGGCTCTCTGCATGCATGCCTTGAGGGGAGGGATGTGGGGGCAGCTAGAGAGATGAGGAGGGGGTGCGCTGGCGGCTGGAGGTAGGAGGATGCTAGGGGGCAGTTTACAGGCGGGCCGGCCTCCTTTCCAATTTCATATTTTCAAAAAAAATCATTCTGCTTTTGATTCAAACTATATACTTCCGAGCTCAAAAATATTTGAAACTTCGCAAGCGTAATTAACAACTTTGCCTTTTGTACCAAGTTCAAATACAAAACCAACAAATTTTTATAAATTCAAGAAAACAAATATCTATTTGGAAAGAAACATTTATTTAGGGATTTTAATATTTAAATAAAACTTCACTAAAATTTCCTATATTCAAATCTTTGTAAAATATTTTAATTGAAAAATTGTTTCACAACATTTCTTTTGAAAAGTTTGAACTTGCATTTTCTAAATTGAAGTCAAATTCAAATTTTGACTTGAATTGTTTTATATCTTTTCGATCCCGGATTCCATAATTCTTAAATTCCATGCTGACGAAACTTGTTTATTTTATCAAGCAAAAAATGAGAATTTTTACAAAAAAGAATGCCAGCATGCATGCTCTCGGTAAGTTGGAATGGGTTAGCTCGCGACTGCTTTTGATGGAAGGGACTGAAATATAGAGGTAAACATATTTAGTGATGTTTATGAATCGTATTATGCATATTTGGTGTTGAGTAGTTTACAGATATCGTCATTGATCTCCTTTTCTGGTGGGTGGGTTGGAGGGGTTTGTATCCCCTGCCTTTTCTCTTCGATGACAAATTTTACTGTACTTAATCATAACTACTAATCACAGAATCAATGTTTAATAATGATTGCATGATCCAAGGTCTTGCTTTTAAAATATATTAATATAAACTCAGCTAGAAAATAATCTTAAATCATGGAGCGTTGATTCAGGGATGAGTGACTAGGATTGACTATGTCAAACTTTACCGTTAAAGGGCTAAGGCAGAGGATACGAATCTTTGGAGGGGGGGGGGGGGGGTAACAATACAACTCTCTTCAAAGCAACTTGATCGCAATACAAGCTGTTGGTAAGCTATATCGACACTATGCTTTAATTCAATAATTCGTAGAGACACTGAAACACATGCAACTCATTTGATAATTTTAAGGGGATAACCCTTTATTTGAATAATAATCCATATTGAGGCAGCCTGAGCGCATGACAGTAGATAAATATGCAGATCATCCTCCACATCCTTCCTGAACATGATATTGCTATGGTCACCCCATTGTTCTCCCCGTGAATTCTTCGCGATCCAGTACTTTGTGTCACTTGAATCTTGGTTGTAGCCAACACCAGTTACGGTGTTGGTCAGGTTGGTACCGCAAGGTCCATTGAAAATGCCACTCTTGTTAAGTCCATGCGGGTCGAAGCTAACCGCAGCTGGTTGTTTTGCTTTTGCTACTGCATCCATCAAACATTCCTCGCATAAGGGTGGAACACACCTGAAGCCACTGATCCTTGTGGCAGAGCCATGGTTGGTAGAGTGGCACCATTATTTTTTTTTTTTGGCAACAGAACATGCCCATCAGTTAGTTTCGAACAAGAAACATGAATGCAATCCCAAGCTAGCTGGAGTAGAATTGTGCCCGTGGTGGTGCTTTGGATGATCATACAAACTTGTAGAACTCACATGCCGGTTCATCAGCATCGGTGTAGAGATGATCCAGTGGGCTAGCGTGCATAGTATTTGCCCCAACCATCAGAAGACTAGTGCGAATATCTGGCACTGGTGTGAGCTCAATTTCAGAGGATGATTGAGATAGCAGCCCGCTCCTGCTCCGCAGCTCTAGACAGTCTTGGGATGAGGGAGGAGTGCAGCCCTTTGGTAAGCATCTGGCGGACAGAACCATTCTGATTCATGCGGTGACTAAATAGAGCAGCAATGTTGGTCGCCAGTCGTCCGCACGGTAGCTAGTGATCGTGCCAGAAGGAAGTGCTTTTACAATCTCTGATAGTCACCGCCCTCATGTATCCAATGAATCCTGCTGATGTTGCCTTCCATCTTCACAATATCAAAGTGCGCCCGTGACCAGTGTGTCCACGACTTCCCTGGCAGCTGAAGTTTGTGTACAAGCTTTAGGAGGAGACAGACATTTTGAATTGCAATATTTCTGATGCCGAGCCTACACCTTGGCACTTCAGCTTACAGCATTGCTCCCAAGATATCAGGCATTGTGCTCCGGAGGCTCTTTTTTTTTTTTCCCAGTCCACAAGAACGAGCGTGTCATTGGTCCAGTTGACATAGCATACGTTGGGAGAGTGTCAAGCATAGAGTTGCTCAACACAACTCACCCAGGGGGTGACAGTAGGAAGCCTTCCAGCCGGATAATCGGCGATCAACTTTTCCTATTTGAGAAGCAAAGGCAGTAAGATGAAGCTTATCGTTGGAGAGAGGCAAACCCAGGTATGTACTCCTCCGTTCTTAAAATCATGTCATCTTTGATTTTTATAATCAATTTTGACCATTCGTCTTATTCAAAAAAATTATTCGAATGTGTAAAATTTTAAGTTGTGATTCAAATAACTCTAATAATAAATCAAATTACATCAAAATATATAAAATTTATCAAATTTTTTGAACAAAACGAATTGTCAAAATTAAATTTAAAAGTTAACTGCGACATCAATTAAAAAACAAAGGGAGTATGTGAAAATTCTTCTTGTTTGCACCCCAATATTGTGATCACACTACTGGAAACCAAATGTTTGCCGAGTGCTAGTGGCTTGCCGAGTGTAATCCTTCGAGCACTCGGCAAACTTTTTTTGTTTGTCGAGTGTTTTTCTTTTCACTTGGCAAACAAGATATTTGCCGAGTGTTTTTGGTTTTGCACCGGGTAAACTTGCATATTTGGTGAATGTTTTTTTTTCACTCGACAAAATAGGTATTTGCAGAGTGTTTTTGGTTTTACACTCGACAAACAAGAAACAACCGATTTTTTAAAGCACATTTTGAAGCAGCAAATTAATTCAAATAAAAAAGTTTTTAACTACAAAGTTGTATAATTTTTCAAGATCTACAACTTTTATTTTGACCATTTATTTATTCGACAAAGCGATAAAAATGTTGTTCGCAAAATCTACATCTCTCATATAGTTTTATGAAACTAGAAGAAAGATATATAAGATTTTTGAACAATATTATTACCACTATATCGGATAAACAAATGACCAAAATAAAAGTTGTAGATCTTGAAAAGTTATACAACTTTGTAGTTGAACACTTTTTAATTTGAATTAATTTGCTGCTCCAAATATGCTTTGAAAAATCGGGTGTTTCTTGTTTGCTGAGTGTAAAACAAAAAACACTTGGTAAATACCTGTTTGCCGAGTGAAAAAAAAACACTCGGCAAAGACTTTGTTCAAAATTTAAAATTTTCAAACGATCTCGGATGGAGAAACATCCAAAATGAAAGTTGAATATCTCAAAAAATTAGGAAACTTTGTAGTTGACAACTTTTTGATTTGAAATCATCTTGTTATCAAAAACTACGTTTGATTTTTTTAAATTTGAAATTCAAATTTCGTAAACTACCTTGGATGGAGAAACTACCAAAATAAAAGTTGTAGATCTCAAAAAGTTCTAAAACTTTGTAGTTGACAACTTTTTTATTTGAATTCGTTTAGGGCCTCAAACAAGCAATTTACACTCAGTTTAGTATAATATGTGTGAAACTAAAATAGAATATAAACACAAGTTACAATGTGGTGCAGTAGTTAGAGGGGGTCACGCGCGAGGGAGAGGTCGCCGGTTCGAATCCGGAAACCGGCGACCGATTCGAACCGGCGATCGGCTGATTTGCAAAAATTACCGCGACCAGTTAGTGCGAAAAAAATGTGAGGTCCTCTCCCGATTAAAAAAAATTTGCTTTTTTTTGGGCTTTTTCTGGTTTAAATTTTGGCGAGTGCTTTTTTTTTTGCCGAGTGTCGATACGGCACTCGGCAAAAGGTTTGCCGAGTGCGCGATAAAAAGCACTCGACAAACAGCTGTTTACCATCACAAGTTAAGCTGAGTGTGTTTTGTCGTAAGTGACACTCGGCAAACATTTTGTCGAGTGTTTTATGGACTTTTCCGTTTGTGTCAGTTGTGGCAGTATTGCTTCATCTACATTCATAGGTACAATAGTGCTCTTGCTGAAGTTGATGCGTAGACCAATGGTGGCAGAGGACTGGAGCAATTCTTGAAGTCTTGTGGTGCTGCTAACATCAGCATTCACATTCAGTACAATTAGTGTCTCATCAGCATATTGCAGCACCGGGCAACTAGAGTCTGCAACCAAGGGGTGTCGCACAGTACCTTCTATCTTGATCAAGGCCTGTAGAATGTCGGCAAACAACAGAAAAAAAATAAGGGGACAGGTGATCACCAACAGTAAAGTATGAGTCAATGTCCTCATACTTTACTCCCCAATCATGTTGTAGGACGTGCGTGAGAATCATAGTACAAATTAGTTCTCCCTCCTTGTATTAGAAATAAAGTTTTTTTTTACTTAGAAGTGCATGTATGCGTAAATACCAGAGCATCTAACAATTCACTTGCTTGGCATGCATGCATGACCTATAGGTTTATTGGACATTTATTTTTCATTCATGCATGATTTCCTAGGTGCGGTGTTAAGTTTGGAACGAGATCCACTGACTTCGCTCAGTTGAAGTCAGGTCGACGTCCGGCGTTTCTCCGCCGTCCACACTGATCGAATGGCCAGCAGCATGCGCGCCTCCCTCATGGCTTAAGCAACTTGTAGCGGACGGCCCAACCTGGCCCAACAACGGCAACGTCGGAACGTGTCCCAGCTTCTGTAGGGAAAAGTGAATCAGAAGTCCAGAAACGCTGCGAGGTCGTGTTCAGATAAAACTAGAAAAAACTCGCGCGCCAACGTTAGGACCATTGTTATTATATTTTTCAATAAAAATCGGAGCAAATTCTTGCTGTGGATTAAAAGCATAGTTCTCCTTTAACACAGCCTTACATTCTTAACAACAGTGGCGGACCCAAATTTTTTGTAGAGCCTAAACGAATATTTGATGGATAATAAATATATAATATATATTTGTCATTAAAATAAGCATAGATATTAAGCGTAATGGTTTTTTAACCTATAACCATAATAATTTTGGAACTAAACATCATTGAGTACATTAATATGATAGAGATATGATAGAAATAGTCTCATTAGAACACTAAAATAAATTGTTCGCTATTAATTTAGATCAAAAGTTCCAATAAATATCCAAATGAGACTACGCAGCTTACGTGTATGGAAAAACAGCATTTTTGATACTTAATTAATCTAATGAAACTGACGAAGAACTGTAGCTTCATCAAATGATTTAAGCCTAGAATCATGAACACACTTAATTGTAATGCGGAATCTTAATGACTTACGTCCTGATGTGATGAACTCATCCGTTGCGCTTGATGAAGAGGTTGATCTGTAGTTGTGCACTGGATCGGGCTCCCCTTCTTCTGATCCTTCTCTTGATCTGTCCAGTGATGGCTCCTGTTGCACTGGCTTGGTGACAGCCTTCAGTTCCGGTTCAGCACCCTTGAGGATCGGCATTAGGGTTTGTGGGAAGAGTGGCCTGCCTGGAACTTGCGAATGACTTGCATTTTCTGTTGCCCGTCCCTCGGCCCTTTTTTAGGTGCTGCCTGGTCTTGGGCTGTAACCGTTTTTTTCGTTATGCCACCGATCAGGGCATGAGTCCTGGAGACTTGGCTCTAGCTCTGCATGCTGTTATCTTAACATTCATGCATTATCTCTTAATTTTGTGGTTATCTCTAATGACGAATGCTAATGCATATTTTATCTCTGGCCTTGCAGATCATTATCCCAACATTCTCCCTTTTGACCGTAAAGCTTCTAATGCTCCTCTTAGTAGAACCTATACAACGAAACAGTGTGTCACAGCGGTGAATAAAATCCCACTGCGGCGCAGTAGCTCACATCGTACAAGTACCACTTTAAAAAGACAAGCAACCTATCTATTATGGGAGCGGTTACTATATGGCCCATTGCAGAATCACATGCTTTCCAATGTTCCCATGCCGGCAACAGAATCACAAAATATACTGGGTGGTAATCCTTTTTGTTAACGGATCCGACAGCCTTTACTTAATACTTATATGCTTTTACTTAATACTTATATGCTGTATATAAATGGTGTGATCCTGGATTTTTCTTTCACAATATAATACTCATGTCAATGTTTTTGACAGCACCACTTGACTTGTTGTTACTTGAAAGAAAACTTATGATATTTTCTTAGACTGTCTACCACTCTTAGTCCGGGTATAATAATTCTTAAGCCATATGGCTTGTCCCATGACCTCTTAACATGCTACAATTCCAGCTGCACAAAAATGCTGCTGTAAGTATCAATTTGGAGCTTTTCCACAATACCACTCCATTTGCAAGTGTGAAGGTACAACATAATGTGGATTTTTTAGTATCAACACACCTTGCAAATCTTTATTCGAGCAGCCAACAAACTAAAAGCTCTCAAATTTCTTATATGTAAGCATGTAATCCTTAGTGCCTTTAACATATGTCAAGGCTTTCTTAGAAGCATTCCAGTGGTCCATTACTGGATTAAAATTTGCCAAATATCTCGGTGGTAAAATCTAAGTCAGGGCGCATACACGCTTGTGCATACATAATGCTTCTGACAGCTGAAGCGTGTGGAATCATTCTTATCTGATCAGCTTCATATTGATTCCTATAATTTAGAATAATCCAAACTTATCGCCCTTAGCAATGGGGCAGCCGTAGCTAAACATTGGTGCAAATCATACCTTTTGGGTACTATCTCGATGTATACCTTTTGAGAGAGTTCCAATACACCTTTGAACCTATCTCAGTGAATCAATGCCCAAAACATAAGAGGCTTCACTAAGATACTGCATGTCATATTTTGATGATAAAATTTCTTTATATTTTGTAGCATATAACTATCACTGCTAGCTAATAGGATGTCATCCAGATAAACTAATAGGATGATATAAGAGCTCCCCTTGACCTTGGCATATATACAATTGTCTGCTCTATTTTCAACAAAGCCAAATCCCTTAATGACTTCATCAAACTTGAGGTACCACTGTCTGGACGTTTGCTTTAACCCATAAATAGATTTCTTTAGCTTACATCCCATTCGTTCCTTGCCTTCTATGACAAAACCTTTCAGCTATATCATTCAACCATTCTCATGCAAGTCGCCATTAAAGAACGCAGTCTTAGTGCCCATTTGGTGTAACTCTAATTCATAACGAGTTACCAAAGCCATAATGATTCTACATGAATCCTTATTTGAGACAGGAGAGAATATATTCTTATAATTAATTCCCTCTTTCTATGTGAAGCCTTTGCAACTAGTCTCGCTTTGAACCTTTCGACTTTCCCTTTGGAGTCACGTTAGTTTTGTAGACCCACTTGTAGTCCACTGTTTTGGCTCCTTCAGGAATTTTTACTAAGTGTTATACATTACTAGCGTTTATAGACTTTTCTTCTTTAATGGCCTCACACCACTTATGTGAGTGCTCATTTAGCATAGCTTCCTTAAATATTTTGAGATTATCCACCTGTAGCTCATTTTCAAGTGGTGCCTCACCCATTATCATATCCTCATTCTAATGCTCATGGACTTATAGCTGGCGTATTCTCATGCACAAACACGTGGGGTGCAGTAGCCTACGGCGCCCTCTCTTTAGGTTCAATACAATTATGATAAGTCGGAGTGGAATACTTATGAGTTATCAGCGGTAAATCATAAAGTCGTATTTCCTCAAGTTCAAAATTCCCCTTGAGCGACCATTATATTCTAAAATTGACAGTGTACTTTGTCTCAATAAAACTTAGTGGTACATCTAGGACAATTAAAATAATAATGATATATCTAACAAAATGGCAACTTATAGTTTCAGGAATTAATTTTCTAAGTTGTGGGTTAAAATTTACCTTTAACTTGGCACCGCACGTGTAAATAATTCATATTCGATTTCCAACCAGTCCATAGTACATAATGTGCCTCAAGAACTGATTTACTTAGGAATTCGATTAATAATATGTGCGGTGATCTAATGCCTCCATCCACATACTTGATGGCTATATCACTTAGCATACACCATTTTCATTAAGGTGCAATTTCTTTTTTTACCTATAATATTTTGCTGAGGTTTGCCAGAATTAATATACTAAGAAACTATGCCATTTCTAATAACTTAGCAAGCAATAGGAAATGGGATTTATCTATAAAGTGCATGTCTCCTATATTATTCACCACCTTTATCGATCTGAGCAATTTTAATCTTGGCATTATGCTGATTTTCTATTTCAGCTTTGAAGATTTTAAACTTAGCAAGCACCTCAGAAATATCTCTTATAGGGCAAATATATCCATAATAGAATGTATTTCTAGTGCATTCAACTCCATCCTCCTTATTTTTTATCTATTTATAGTTACAAACTTTCCCTTAATACAATTAGTGCAGAGAAATTCAATAAATGAGGTATCTCTTTCTAATGAGACACCTATTCTCCCCTTCAAAATATATGGCCTAACTGTAATGCCATAATTTCGCAAAAGTCTCTTTACTTATATTTCTCTTACGTATATTGAAATCACAAAACATTCATCACAGGAGAATTAATAAGGGACAATAAATAAGCTTGTCTTGCTTTTCAGCAACACCATAACATTATGGTTATTACTAATCAAGCATTCATTGTACCCATACTTAAAATTCATAATCATCCAACATTGAAACAAAATCAAGTTTCTACTCAAGGATGGTACGTAAGAGTAAAGCCACTACGGAGAACTAAGAAGAGGACTCAGTGGCTTCAACTTCAGTTTGAATTTCATTCGCCACCTTAGGATTTCTTTCACTTTTCTTATAGTCCGGGCGATATGCAATCTCTGTGATAAATTTGTAACATAAAATGTGGCACCAAAACTAATACTTAACTTCAATGGAAAGTGAGTAAAGAAAATTAACATGAGAGATTATATCATCATTACCCTTCTTATCCAGCCATTTTTTGAACTCTGCACAGTCCTTTCTAATGTGCCCATACTCACGACAGGGATGGCACTTAGGATCTTTCTTGTTGGAAGAAGAAACATTAGTTTTGAAAGCATTAAATTTGGAACGATCCTAGGGCTTTTTTAACTTTATGCATACTTTTCTTAGGGTGGCGAAGCTTACCACCACCATTATTTGCCCTACAAGTCCTTAGTGAATACTCCTCAATCTTGGCCATGAATTCTTTAGCACTCCTTGGTTCTTTAGGGAATGCACTTCTTATGGTAGGATTGATAGAGTAATCCATAATCATGATTGCCACTCTATCACATCTTTCCCACATAGCCTTTTCTTTCTCATAAGCGTGTTTGTTTGCTACAAGGGTCATATCATCATCCTCCGTGGCTACAGGCTCAGTAGGCTTATCCTCACGCATAGAGCGATCATGGTCCAGATTCATAAGAGTCCATCTTATGTCTTCCTTCCACTTATGAAAATTAGTCCCTTCAAACTGCTCAATGCCATTTAAGTAATTGGCAATGCTCGAAGGCGTTATGGCTGAAAATTTTAATTAAATATGACATCAGTAGACTAATTAACAATTTACATCACCGTTGGGCCGATGCAAATAAACACAACTAATTCTATATTGCCATCAGGCTAGAACATAATAAACTTATAACATTTTGCACTACCCTTGGGCGAATGCAAAATAAACATAATTTGGGCTCAGCACATATTTAAAGTCAACGTTGGTCAAAATTAAATATGTGCCTAAACTAATCCCATAAATGCATAGACATGAAATATGAATATGAAATATATTGCATAGTCATTAGATAAATGCAAAATTAACATAGAAACTTAAACACAGTTAATCAATGGGCACAACACATAATAAAATCAACGTTGGTCAGAATTGATTATGTGCTAAAAATTATCCCATACTGTGTATAATCATAAAACATTATATTGGTAATTTTGCATAATTACGAAATAAATGCAATATAAACTTAAACATAATAAACAATGGGCGTTGGTCAGAATTGAATATATGTTTAAAATAATCCCATAATAAACATAATATATGACATGATTTTCTAATGAGAATTAATCATAAATGCATTAAAAAAAGTAAATAAATGAAATAAATTCTCAAAAGGTCATATAATATCCTCCTACATAAATTTTCTGTTGGTTCTATTTATCCGGAATATTCTAATTTATTTTCCTGATTTTTTCTTAATTTCCTCTATTTTTCTTAACTCCTAGCAGTTTTAAACATTACTCTGCAATTTATAAAGGAAAATGTAACTAAAGGGAAATAATTAAGGGAAAAACGGAGCAGGGCCCATCCCTGAAATTGTTCAACCTACGGCCTGGCCCGTAAAGGCAGCGCACGTGCCCGCCTGGGCCTGCAGCCCGACAACCGACGGCTGGGCCCGGAATTCAGCCCAGTGCATCCTCCCGCCTCGATCTTGACCGTCCATCTAGATCAACGGTCGACAAACAACGCGCACGGTATAAAACCGTTCTCCCCGGAAACCCTAGACTCATTCCCACTCTTAGCCTCCGATTTTCACGAGAGAGAGAGAGAACCGGCGGGCCGGTGGCCGAGCATTGCGCCGCCCCACACCTGGGCCGTGCCCCTCGCGCTCTTGATGGCCCGTGGCCGCGCCGGCACGCACCTGAGGACCGCACCGGTGAGTACCGCGCCTTATGGCCTCGGGCGCACCGCCGCGCATACTGGTCAGGCCACCCGAGACATGGCAGCGTCAGTCGCGCGCCTCATGGTCGCCTCGGGTCAGTTGAGCCGCCGTGCCTTGGCCGTGTGCCACTGTTCCTTTTGGCCGGCTCCGCCATGCCGCTGAGCGCTGTTGCACGTCAGTTATGCGCACCTGTGACTTAGGGTGCGCTGCAGATCTGAGGATCTTAGGCCGTCTCAGGCCTGCGTCGCCGCCTTAGGGCCGCGCCACCACCGAGTCTTCGGCTGCCAATGGCCATGGTCGCCGTCTAATGACAGCAACATCCACGGCGACTTCAGATCTATAAGCTAAGTCTTCTAATCACCAATTTCTCTCATAGGGTCAGGGTTAGGGTTTACCTTTTGGGGTTCTCTTTCGGGTATGATGCAGATCTGGTCCTAGCTTCACCCAAATCGGCATCATATCACTTAATCCCATTCCTAATCTTAATTAACAGGGTCTTTGATCAGAATGATTAACTCTAATTGGTCTTAATTAGACATTAACCATGAATAATTAGTGCACTCTTATCGGGACAGATCACTAATTGGTCCAAGTTTTAGGCTAATCGTCTCTGATTACCAAATGCAGGGAACTTAGAGCTAATTACTTCGGATCTTAAGCCTAGAATCATGAACACACTTAATCGTAATGCGGAATCTTAACGACTTACATCCTGATGTGATGAACTCATCCATTGCGCTTGATGACAAGGTTGATCTGTAGTTGAGCACTGGATTGGGCTCCCCTTCTTCTGATCCTTCTGTTGATCTGTCTAGTGACGGCTCCTTTTGCACTGGCTTGGTGACGGCCTTCAGTTCCGGTTCAGTACCCTTGAGGATCGGCATTAGGGTTTGTGGGGAGGGTGGCCTGCCTGGAACTCGCGAATGACTTGTGCATTTTCTGTTGGCCGCCCCTCGCCCCTTTTATAGGTGCTGCCCGGTCTTGGGCCGTAACCGTTTTTTTCTGGTTACGCCACCGACCAGGGCGTGAGTCTTGGAGACTTGGTTCCAGCTCTGCATGCTATTATCTTAACATTCATGCATTATCTCTTAATTTCATGGTTATCTCTAATGACAAATGCTAATGCATATTTTATCTCTTGCCTTGCAGATCATTATCCCAACAGAAAACACACGTCAGCTCATTTCATTTGGACCTGCTAATAATTGAACCAATGATGTACACTTTTATTTATTGTCTAAAAAAAATTCCGCTTTTTGGACGAAATAAAGGAGGTTGTCGTTTTTTATATTCAAGAGCACTCAAATCGGTAAATTTCAACACATGGTGTCCTTTGTAGCTTTTTGCTTGGGCCTGTTTGTTTCACCCAACTTGGGCGGAATTGAATCCAGTTCTAAAGCCCGACGTGTTTGGCAGTCCATGGAATTGAAATGTCAAATTCAGCCCATTTCACGGCCCAACTTGGATGCTCATTTCAGATTCCAACCCAAAACGCCTGAAACCCTCGGAATCATCTCGTCCCTCTCCACGCTGCCCATCCACCCCCCTCCCCCCCCCCCCCCCCCCCCCCCCCCTGTTTCCCTCTTCTTTCTTTCTTTCTTTCTTTCTTGCCTTGCACGCTGCCACCTTCTCCGCTGTCCGTCCGCCATGTCCAATCCAAGGCTCTTCCCTACCGGATCTGATGAGCGCCGGGATGTGTCGGGCCGCCACTTCTACAATCCGTACCACAACCTCAACATCTGTTACAAGCAGCTCTACAACCTGCCCACTTCCCTGCAGTTCCTCTTCCTTGAGGACGCCGTCTAACAGCGGCGCTCATGGGGTGAGAACATCACCTACTACACGGGATCGGATACCTCTCCAGTGTCGTCTGGCTGCGATGCTCGGCCTCTGCAATGCCATCTGCGGGCTGAACCCAGGGAGACCACCAAGATCCATGCCAACTGCATTCTCAACTCTTTCGGCAGCTCCGCGTTCCAAGTGACATGAATACAGTATTTTGTAGCTGTTTTGTTATTTGTTAACACTTCAAAGTATATTCCAAGTTCAATCTGTAATATGTTCAAAGTTCAACGTTACATGGATGCATGATTTTTGTACCTGCTTTTAGCAGCATGTTATTTCCTGTTGATTTTACGTGAGCACAGCACTAGGCGAGTGAGCAAAGCAAACAGTGAATTCTTGATGAAATTACCCAAACAGCATCTTCAATTTAATTCTGATAATTGAATTAGAATGGAGCCAAACAAAAATAATGGAAATGAATCAATTTCAAGCTGATTCAATTCTAGACAAATCAGTTCCTAGATTCTGATTCATAGAAACTATTTCAATTCATAGTATCCAATCAGGCCGTTAGAGTAAGAAATAGTTGAGCAGTTGCTCATATAGCAGGGATAATTGCTTTTCGACCCTATTTAGAAGTCTAATAGCCAATTTGACCTGAAATTTCAACTTCGGTTATTTGACTCTGCTTTTCAAAATTGGAGGTGTCGTCTGACTCTATTTTCTAACACCTTGGAGTTGAAATAGTTTACTAATTTAAAAAATAAAAAACTAAATGGAAAAAAGGAGGGAATCAACTATGAAAGGACCAAATACCTCTACTAGAACTTCTCAATCGATCGCCATGTTCACCCGCGGGGCTTGCATTTTTTTCCTCAATCTGTTGCTAGGGTTTCGGTGGGGAGGTTGTTGGTGTTTGTTGCATCATCATGAAGTACTAGCCATGGTAACAAAAAATTCAGATTGGATTCCGAAAGCGTACGAAATTACCATTGTAGCATTTCTCCCATGAGTATTTCAGTATATCGTATTTATCCCAGAGGAAGGCATAATCAGTATTCAGTTATTGAAATTTATTCTAAAGACTAATTCCAGGCAATGCTACTCATATTGAAATAACTAAATCTACAACAGGGGTAAGCGTATATGAATATGATAGTGGACACACACATTGGAATACTACTATACTCTGTTCTAAATATAGTTGAGTGATAGGAATATAGACAAATCAAGTTCCTTATGTACTTCCTAAAATAATCTCATGAGTACACACATTATCTAGTCAAAATATGTTTTAGAACTTAACTCTAGAGGCACCCGGGCACTACCGGTGTGATGCTTTCTAACTTGGTTTAGTAAGTCAAAGTGCACCGTCTTTAACAGGCCCTGCGTCATATCCGAACGTGAAGGATTACAATGGACGGACAAGGCTGTCACTACCTGTCACCTACCTCTACAGGCCATGGGGTACACCCACATTAAATGAATGTGAATAACCCGAACACAATGTTCACATTATTCAACTATACCTTAATCCTCCTAGTCAGCAAGAGCTAGGACTAGAGCATAAGAACATCACATTGAACTGATGTTGTGGCATAGACGCCTGAACATGCATTGACTAATATAGTAGGTAGACTGTACTTAGCATAATCATACCTAGGTCTATGGACAAATACATCGAACAAGCACAACTTGCCCATAAAAATAAATACAAATATACCAAGGGAGATATAATGAAAGAAAACTATATCTTTATTCATGGTCAAAGTCAATATAAAAGAAAAAAAATACATGAGAAGAATACTTCCTAACTTCTCCAAGATGACTTGAAAGCTAAGGAGGAACTTCTCCAGTCTAATGGCACTCTAGCAATGAAGACCTAATGAAGTATAAGTGGAAATTTCGAAATTGTGGTGTGTGTTGAAGTGGGAACTAAGGGTCCTATATAAACCTCTCTAGGTCGGTTCAAAAACTGTTTTGCGCACCAAGCCACCATAGGTATCTACAAAATGCATGGGAGAGCCAACACATGGAGGGTGCCCGAGAAAGGCGCCAACAGTCGGCTGGTCGACTGGTGGGTCTTGTGCGAGATTCGTCTGGAGATCCTTTGTAATATGCTTTCTATCTCCGAAGGTTGACTTATTGCCACATGGTTTCACTTTATTCGTCTATTTGTTGACTTTCACCATTTTGGGTCATTTCCTCACTTTCAAAAGTTGATTTTCACTTGCATACATATTTTCTTCATGTACAAGTGGAACTACATTATTTGAAATAATATGCATGCAAGAAATGCTAAGTCTTTATTTATTTTCCGAGGTTCATTGGCGTATAAGTGGTACTTAAGAACCGCCAACACATCCCCAGACAGACTTATAGCTGACTTGTTCTCAAGTGCAGCCACGTGGGGTGTAGTAGTCATAGGCGCCCTCTCTTGAGGTCTAGCTACATTATGATAAGTAGGAGCAAAATAGTTATGAGCCACCAACGGTAAGTCATAAGGTCATATTTCCTCAAGTTCAATACTCCTTTTTTCTGAGCCACCATTACTTTCTTCTTTGTCTCAATAAATTTAGTGGTACTTCTAGGACAATTAAATTGATTTCTATTAGAATTTTGTGAATATCCTGAAAAATGGCAGGTTATATAAAATAATTTTCCAAGCTGTGGATTAAAATTTGGCTTTGCCTTGGCAGCCCCACAAATGTAAATAATTCATGTTCAGTTTTCTACCTGTCCGTAATTCATAAGATGTCTTAGGGACTATTTTAGTGGACACCTAATAAATGATATGTGCGGTCTTGATAAATGATATGTCCTAATTCATAAGACTGTCTAGCAATGTAATATATCTTATCATATACCATATTCATTAAGGTGTGGTTTTCTCAGCTCCAACATTTTGCTAAGGTTTCCCAGAGTAGATACTGAGCAGCTATTCCATTTTCTTGCAATAACTTAGCAATAGGGAAGGGGATTGTCCATACGGAGCATGTCTCCTATAATATTCACTGCCTATATAGGATTGGATGACTTTAATCTCCACACTATAGTGATTTTCAATTTCAACTTTAAATATTTCAAACTTATCAAGCACCTCATATTTTTCTCTTATGGGGCTAATATATCTATAATGGGAGAAATCATCAGTGAAAGTAATGAAGAAACTATATCCATCGTCTGACATTACATTAGTGGACCGCATATATTGGTATGAATGATTTCTAATCTTTTCGAACTACACTTAGCTCTATCCTATTTAATTTGTTTTACAAACTTTCCCATAATGCAGTTAATTCAGAGAAATCTAATTTATGAAGTATCTCTCTTCTAATGAGACGCTCCATTCACCCCTTCGAAATATATGATCTAACTGTAATGTCATAATTTTG
>BCLF01000172.1:174780-235378 GCA_001602275.1 Zoysia japonica | reverse complement strand
CTTTCCCCCCCCCCCCCCCCCCTTCAAAATCTGCCTATCCGGAGGTAGATGTGGGGAACCTTCTGGTGTCCTCAATCCTATCTCTCAACTTACTATGGGAATGGTTACTGATTTTTCTCAAATTTAAACTAGATTGGGACATATTTAATTGAGTTGTTGGAAAATATGATTAAAATAGACCCTAATATTTTTTTGGGTCTCCCCAAATGGTAATTTTTGGGGTCATTTTTTAAGGGGACTATTGGAGATGCTCTTAGTGCCCTTATAGCCTCTAATCAGGACAATTTAACTTAACTGGTCCAAGATATAGGCAGTCAAGATCTGATTACTAAATCTAGGAACTTAGGGGCTAATTACGTTGGATCTTAAGCCTAGAATCATGAACAGACTTAAACCATAATGCGGAATTTGAGTACTTACATCCTGATTTGATATTGTCCATGGTGCTTGTATTGGTCCTCGCGGCGCGATGTAGTTTTTCACTGCATGGGTGCCTCCTCTCCCTTATGATATTCACTTATCCAGTGACGGCAGCTGCACTGGTGAGGTTGATGGCCTTCATATCCTTTCAGCACCCCTGAGGATCGGGATTAGGGTTTTGGGGAGGTGGACATCTAGGAACTCGTGACTGTTACTCTTGTGGCTATCATTCCCCTCTTTATACGGTGCTACACGACCTGGGGCCGCAACCGACAGTTGGTTAGCCACCGATCAGGGCATGGTCAATAGACCTGACTTTTGTATGGCTTTGCATTCTGTTATACATTACTCTTAATTTCATGATTAATCATAATTTTGAAACTAATGCATTCTTATCTTTTGCCTTGCAGATCATTATCCCAGCAAAAAATACTTTGGACAGACTGTGAGACCAGTTTGTGTGTATGTGTATCAGAAGGGTGCCTGCAGTGGCGCTCCACTTCCGTCAGAGTTCAAAGGTGTCGCTGTTGTGTGTGTGTGTGTGTGTGTGTCAGAATGGTGCCTGCAGTGGCGCTCCGCTTCCATTTGAGTTCAAAGGTGTTGCTGTCCACAATTGAATTCTTCAGTAGGCTGGCCTTGCAGTGTATCCTGTTTTGAACCAATAGCCAGGTGAAGTGTTCCCGTGGTGGTGCTTTGGATGATCATAAAAACTTATAGAACTCACATGCTGGTTCATTGGCATCAGTGAAGAGATGATAAAGTGGGTTGGCTCGCATAATATTCACCCCATCCATCAGAGGACTAGTGCGAACATCTGGCGCTGGTGTGAGGTCAATTTCAGAGAGGATGGTTGAGAGAGCAGCCAACTCTAAACAGTATTGGGACAAGGGAGGGGTGCAGCCCATCGGTAAGCATCTGGTGGACAGACCATTCTGATTCTTGCTGTGACTGAATAGAGCAGCATTAGTGGTCGCCAGTCACCCGCATGGGAGCCGGTGATCATCCCAGAAGGATGTGCTTTGGCCGTCTCCAATGGTCACCTCTGTTATGCCTCGGTAGAGTGGAAGTATTTCTCGCAACTGTGGCCAATGAATCCTGCTGATATTGCCTTCCATCTTTACAATGTCAGAGTGCGCCTGTGCCCAGTGTGTCCACGTTGACTGCCCTGGCAGGTGAAGTTTGTGTAGCAACTTTAGGAGGATAGACATTTTCGATCGCAATATTTCTGATGCAGAGCCTGTCTTGGCACTTCAGCTTACAGCATTGCTCCCAAGTTATCAAGTATTGTGCTCCGGAGGCTCTATCTTCCCCAGTCCACAAGAACGAATGGCGTCGTTGGTCCAGTTAAGAGAGAACTGTGAGAGGTAGCTGCAGCACTGACATAGAATACGTTGGAAGAGAGTCAAGCACATAGTTGATCAACACAACCCGCCCAGAGGCTGACCGCAGGGATGCCTCCCAGCTGGATAATCGGCAATCAACCTTTGCTATTAGAGGAGCAAAGGCAGCAAGATGAAGCTTATCATTGGAGAGAGGCAAACCCAGGTATGTTTGTGGAAATCCTTCTTATTTGCACCCAAAAATTGTGATCAGTTGCCACAGTATTGCTTCATCTACATTCATAGGTACAATAGTGCTCTTGCTGAAGTTGATATGTAGACCAATAGCGGCAAAGAAGGACTGGAGCAATTCCTTAAGTCTTGTCGGTGTTTCGTACACCGGCACAGTACAAATTTGTAGATCGAAAGGGTACAGTGCGCTTCTTCCTAATCGATGTGGCCTAATCCGCGATAGACTCAAAAATGTAACCTAGTTCGGGCTATCGCGAGGTGTAATACCTTACGTCCAGAGTCCGAATCGATGAACTCACGTATGATCGAGTGGGTTACAATGACGAAAGTGCTCTTACACGGGCAAAGTCTCTAACACGCCTCTGTGGGTTATAGCTGTCTCTCTATGTGCTCCTTTGTACGGGGGTCACCGACGGGCCTTTATATAGAGGCCGGACGGGGTTACAATGCGGGGTGAATCGGGTGGCTGCCTGACAGGTGGGAGCCACAACTAAACTTAACGCTCACGAAACTAGATGTCTTCTGACAGGTGAGGTGCAGCCAAACTTGGTCCCCGCAGGATGAAGCTTTCTCTGACAAGCGGGGTTGCCACCAAACTTGGCCGCCACAGAATCGAGCCCTCTCTAACGGGTGGGGCTAACGACATCTTCGAGAATGTTCCAGATGATCCTTTAGCGCTAGCTGTCGTCCTTCGCCTGTCCTCTGTTCAGTGCCGGGGGGGGGGGACAAATTTGTTTTACTGTTTGCTTTACCACTCTGCCGCCTTGTACAGTTGTTAGGAATCTCTGTGTTGGCAGGGGCCTTGTCGCAGGTTGGTCGCCCGACCCTGAGGTCAGAAAGTAAGTCGGTTACTTGGCCATCGGGCGGCCAAACTTGTCGTTACGCTGTCCCCGACCCTACGAGGATTGGGGTGGCTCATGTGACTGGATGCGCCCGACCCTCTGGTTGGGCTTCATGAAATCTTGCGGGATTCTTCCTTTGGGCCTACGAAGAGTGTGGGCCGGTCGTCGTTGATGGGCCGTAGACTGTAGCTTGAGCCGTCGAGTAACCCCGGGCCGGAAGTACCCGAGGATATGATCCCGACATGTCTTGTGACGCTGTCGGCATCAGCATTCAGTACAATTAGAGTGTGATTAGCATATTGGAGCACGTGGCAACTGGAGTCTGCAACCAAGGGGTGTCACACAGGACCATCTTTCTTGATCAAGGCCTGGAGGACGTCGGCAACCAACAGGAAAAGATAAGGGGACAAACTTGCTTTTTGAGGCTCTATCACTGGCGTACACTTTACTAATATTTAGTGATAATATTAAGGTAGGACTGTGAGAATCATATTACAAATTAGTTCTCGCTCCTTGTATAAGAAATAAATTTTTTTATTTAGAAGTGTATGCATAAATACCGGAGCATCCAACAATTCAACCTGGTTGGCATGCATGCATGCATGCATTACCTATAGGTTTATTGGACATTTATTTTTCATTCATGCATGATTTCCAAGGTGCGGTGCTCATTTTGATGAGGGGTTTAGGGTCCCACATCTTTCTTATTAAACTTTAGTATATATTAAATATTCATGTATCCATATATTTGCAGACAAAAGAATTTTGCATCGTTTCCTACCAGTCATATAAATGATATCCATCCAATCTCTATTCATAACAAACTTCAACCATAACATTAATGACCATTGATTTTGAATAAGACGAATCATCAAAGTTGATGCTAGAAGTCAATGACGGCATCAATTTAAGAATGAAGGGAGTATATGCTTAGGCAGTTCATATGAATGACATGCGGCGAATGCAGGTTGGTGCGTACACGTGGTGTATCTAGCGTGTGTATCAGATACAGTTTCACACTACTTAAGATGGTAACGCTGAAAAACCACAAACAACCTAGCATGAGTTGCTGTTGACTGGTAACTTCCCCTTTCGTAACGTAGCTGGCTACGAGCTTGTATCCAGCTAGATTTGTTTTTCTAATATAGCAATGCTACGAAACTATGGAATAACAGATGAAGAACAAAAATGGTTTACCTACATATATCTCTCGGGGTCTCTAGGACGCCATTTCACTGACTAAATCATCAAAATTTGCCGTCTGCTAGTGGAAGAAACATGCTTCTGAAATAGAATCAAACTTTTCAGCCACCGAAATACCATCACTAGTGACACATCATAGACAATGCATATTTATAAAGAGCATTGCGTCCACGTCTTTATTTTGTTCAGAAACATCGGAGTGTAGATGTTCATCCATGAATCGTGTGATCAGGGTCCAGCGGATCAGGATGGCCGATCATGTAGTTTCTTCTTAAATGATTACTTCTAAGGGAGGTTAATTCACCGTCTTAGTGACTTTTAAGGTAAAGAACAATTATTCTGCCGTTCAGATGAGGCAGTTGAGGGGGCAGCTTAGGAGTTCCACACCAATTTCCATGGGCTGTTAGTATCTATTTTCGTTCCTCTTGGAGATTCACCATGTGGAAAGGAATTTAGTTGTTACTTGTTTTCTTGCACATACAAATTCTCTCAGATTAACAGTTTTTAGAACCACTCTTATTATGGTTCAAATTTATTTACAAGAAGAAATTAATGTAGGGAATGGTTGATACTTCATAGAACTGATAACCTAATGTGTCACAAGTACGTAGTCGTTGCATGTCGGCATAAGGGACGGCGGTGGACCGACAGTCCGACGCATTGTATATCAGGGTATCAGACCAATTTCGTTGGGGGCAAGCGTGTAGAACACGTGCATCCAAATATAGTGGGAAACTGATGCCTCTCCATTTCCACCGCACATCCCACCTCCTGCCGCTTGGGCCGTCGCCAACTTTCCTCGTCCTTCCGCCCACTCCGCACTGCAGGCCAGCCTGCTCCCCCACATTGTTCTTCTCCCTTTCTTCCTCTCTCACCCCTACTTGCATTGACCTACGCGCCCGCGGCACGCCTATACCTGGCCAGCTGACCGGGCTAAATGGGCCGACCCGAGGCTCGCTGATTTTGGCCCAGCTCGAGCACGGCATGATAAGGTCGACTCAGTTAGGCCCATTACCAGTGGCAGCAGTAGCGAGTCTCCTCCACACATGCTAGCTTGAGCGTAGGAGCGGACTTCACGGTTCGTCGGAGACGTAGTCGAAGTCGAAACTGAGAGTATCCTCTGAAAATAACAAATTAGAAAGCCGTGAGTACGAATACTCAGCAAATCGTGTACTACCTATCAATAATGTATGCATGCAAATGGTTTCAAAGGTAAAAGCATGGCTCAAATGCTAAATGCAAGTTTAAAACATTTTAGTTTATTTTAAAGATGCAAGAAAGCTTTATTTTAAAACTGTCAAATTTTATTATCTTGCCCCGCAGAGATCTCTGTTATCTCGGATGATGGTTCATTTTAAATACCAGTGTAATCTTCACGTCCGGCCACAGCTCAAAGGCCAGAGTCTAAAACATTTTGAAATAGAAGAGGAGGAAAGAAAACAAAATTACTCAACGAAGAACACAACTCAGGGGGTGTTCTTCTAAAAAGAACGTGGCAATGCGCATTAACTGTAACTTTGCAGAGGTTATGCACCTGGACCCACGAGAAGTGTCATCGGAACCTACCATCGTAGTCCCGATGAACACACAAAACCTTTTCACAAGCTTTAACTGGCGTCATCCGTCATTCAGAATAGGGATTCCAAGTGCCTACACAATCGGGTCCTGGAGCTGTGAAGAAGCTGCCACTGATCAGGTAGGGTATCTCAATTTTATGTGAGAAGTCAGAGCTTCACACCATACTAACACAACACCGCCAACACACGTTCGAGTAGGACGTGAAGACGGGTACCAAGGCGGAGACAGCGCTGAGTTCAGCGGTTACGCGCGGGGATCAGCGTCGGGGCGCGGAGACGGCGACAGGTGCGGGACCGAGCGGCACGACGGGAATCGGGTGCGGCGGCCGACACGGTTCCAGCGGTGACGAGGACCGAGGCAGCGGCGTCGGGCGATGAAAACCAGAGCAAGCGGCGCGAGGAGAGGAGCGATGCACGCAGGAGATTTTTCTGAAAAATAGGAAGGAGAATGGGGAGGTAAGGGAGAGGATAAGAAGGAGAGGGGTATTTATATTAGATAGGAATAAGAATGGGGTAGGTGGGAGATGATAAGATTGAGAGAAAATAATTAGAAAAATTATTTAGGGATCCGAAAATTAATTTAGAAAAATTCAGAAAATAATTTTAGCCCAACAAAAATTACGCGGATTAAATTATTTCGGCACCCAAAAAAAATTAGAAAGGAGGATTTTGAATTAGACGGAACGAAATTGGGGACAGATGATATTTGCAAGAACGAAAAATTGGGGATAACCCACCGCTTTATTAATTGAAAAATTCTGGGATGTTACAAGAATTTAGTGTATAAATTGTTCACATGTCCTCAAACTGCTAAAGAGAAATTACAATTTTTCTTATGCTTCCTCATGGCATGGAATCGCTTGATAATATCATTATCTTTAAATTTCAGAAAAAAAAAATCACACTCGAATAATGTAACTATACAATCATTCAAGTATTGATCTCCCATCTTATTTCTCAATTTTTTCTTCACATAATTCATTGACGAGAATATGTACCCTCTCTGCACTAGCAGTTGCTACTGAAAGAATTAGCACCAATTTTAGATGCTTGTACACAACATCATGTCTCATATGTTTCTTGTTTCAACTAGCATAATAGAAAGCTCAGCTAGATTGTGCACTCTCAATCTTTCATCTATGTGCATATCAGTAATGAAGTGATCAAGTTGAAAAGAAATATGGAGCATTTATATACCTGAGATATATTTAGGCCCCATTTGGAATGCCGGAATTTGCCTTATTCCTGTGTTTTTTCCTATGAGACCCCATTTGGAACACAGAATTTTTTTCCTATTTACTGCATTTTTCCTGTGAAATTCTTGTGTGATTACTGTGAAATTCATACGTTCCAAAGGGGGTCTGAAATTGAACTGGTTCCTGGGATTCCTGTGTTCCTAACAGGGCCTTAGGATGAAAAAAATGAGCCAGCTTAATCAAATGGTCTTTATCATAAGCAACAACGAATCAATATGATTGAATGATTTGGCCCAAATGGAAGCAAATTTGGTCCTATTTAAATTGTTAATATACATACATATGATATACACTAATTTTTCAAACAAAAATGGTATTTCTGGAAATACTCAACCATTATGGGAGGTCCGCCACTGGGTGGCATACATAGGTAGTTGGGACCATCACGAACAAGGCGCGTTAGACTAAGATGATGATATGTCAGGATTGGCGGCCGATGGTGGCACTCAGGTTACCTGGAGGAACGTGGCGGCGATGCTCGAGGTAGGCGAAAAAGAGGGATAGCTTGGCAAAGACCATGCATGCGAACAATTGGGGTCATCAGCATGGCAAAATAGTGATGAGATGAAGCAGTGCGTCTGGTGTTCCAGCCTGAGGTGGCAACACAACAGCAATATCCTTGTTGCTCCGAGAAGATGCACGTAGTTCTTGATGACGATATGTACATCATGGGAGTTAGGTGGATTGGGCACAATTGGCTGATCAGACTAAGTGCGCGCGAGCCTTGATGATGATAGAAGACATCCGTGGAGGCGTCCCAATCTGTCATAGTGAGTTAGAGGCTGTCCCCTATCTGTCCGCACAGTCAAAGAGTTGGACGCTGGTATAGTAGACATCACTGCTGATGTAGATACTTGCGAGGTCGATGGGCAGTGTGTGACTCAACTCTGATCAGTGATCAGGAGAAAAAAAAAAAAGGACGACGATGAAGATGTCTGCCACATAAATAGGATCCGCTGCTTAAATGCAGCGCTAACCCTAGTGAAGATCATGCAGATTGAGCACATTGGGGCACTCGGTGCGAAACAACGATGGCTATGGTTTGAATCTAAACTCATGATACCATGTGAGACAATGAGATCCGATGGAATTAGATGCATCTATTAAGACTTGGGCCGCTATATATTAGAGTACACGGCATATTTCTTAAGGAATCCCAAATAGATAAGATAGAAAGTAGAAACTAATATACCCTACCATATAAATGGATCCTATCTAATCCTATCTATATAATTCAAAGGAGTCAAATAAGAGCATATTATTGAATATGAGGGTATCTTAATGATATTTAATATGGACAGAAAAGTGAAAATACCCCTAATTAACTCTTAAGTGTCAAAAATCATGTCCTAAATGACTATATTTTTACACCAAAGAGAGTAAGTACATGAAACATTTTAAAATATGATGATGCGGATGTGGGGGTAGGAATGGCAACGGGTCGGGTTCGTAAAAACCTGTCCGATTTAAAAAAATTTGCGGGTGCAATTTCAAACTCGAACCCGCACCCGCGGGTGAAAAATGAAACCCGTACCCGAACCCGTCGGGTTTCAGCGGGTGTCGGTCCCCGTTGGGTTTGCATTATCTATCATAGTTACACAAACGGGTGTCGATTTTGGGTGGGTGTCGGGTTTTCCATTGTTATAAGGATGATCACGGGTCGGGTTCGGATCGAGTGAAGCAAAAATTCATCTAACTAAGATGAGTTCGGGTCGGGTGAAGCAAACACCCGCGTAATAGAAGAGAGTACTGGTGTAATTTCACACCCGAGAAAGTATTCGAGTGCCCGACGAGTCACCCGCAGGTGGGGGAAAAACCCGACCCGCACCCGTTTTATTTTGGGTCGGGTGCGGGTGTCACCCACGGGTGGGAAAATAGATCCGCACCTGCACCCATCCGATACAAAACTCAAGGGGTACTCGAAACGCGCACCCAAATTGCTATCCCTATGTGGGGATTGAAGCCCCGAGAAAATCTCAGTCAGGGTATGGGTCAAAGTTTTTTTTTAAAGAATCAGTAAGGGCAAAGCTTGGGGTGGTAATGGGCCATGGCCCATGGACGCTTTCACAGTCCGTTTTGGTCTTTTTAAATTTATATCAAAATTTTATTCAAATTTGGCCATGGCCTATGGACTCTTTCACAGTACATTTTGGTCCTTTTAAATGGGTAAAGTCCAACTTAGTCCCCTCAAGTATACCCTAAATCCATATGACCTCATAATTATTTAATTGTTCAGTTTACCATGCCAAAACAAGGTTTTGGAACAATTCACCCTCTAATACAAATTATCTTTTTTTGTTGCTCATACACAAGCATAATCTTAACATCAAACTTTACGAGATAATAAAGCACATCATAACGCATTTTAAAAAATACAGTATAATTTTTTGTCATTATTTTCATAGGGAAAGGCATTAAATAGTAAATTAATCTTTGGAACTCAAAATTATATAAAAAATAATGATAAAAAATTCAAGATGTATTTTTCTAATATGTGTTATGATGCGCTTTATCATCTCATAAATTTCTTCTTAAGATTAATGCTTCCATAAGGAGAATTAAAAAGACCAATTGTATTAGGGGAAAATTGAAAAAAAAAGGCATTTTATGGGGTATAAACTAAACCAAAAAATTGTTTAGTAGATTATTTCGACTTTGACAATACTTGAGGGTAGTAAATTAGAGTTTATCCTTTTTAAATTTATTTCAAAATTTTAGATCTAAAATTTATTCAAATAAACATTCAAATATACTTGGCCAAGTGGGCCGGCATGAGGCCCCGCCATTTTGTCCCAGCATGATGGGCAGCCTGGCCGGGCAGGCCCGAAGCACAACACAAGCTCGGCCTAGGAGTAGGCCCGGCATGAGCATGACCCGACGTGGCATGACGCCTAGCCCACATTGCCCGTTAGGCCCAGCCCAACACAGCCCACTAGATCCGTGGGACCTATATTAAAAATTTAAGGTTAAATACATGTAATTTGACCTGTTTACGTTCAAAATTTATATTTTAAAGATTATATAATTAATGTTTTATAATTTTTTTTGAAAAATTGAAGTTTATTTTTCTACCTAGCTTCGGCTGGCTCAGCCTGACGGGCTGATGGCATGGCTTAGCCTTTGTAAAAACTGTCGGCCGTGCTTAGGCCTAGGCTTGGAGCTGTAGCCCGTGGGCCAGCACCGTACGCCCGATTATTTATTAGGCTGTGTCAGGCTGCCTCCGAGAAGGCGCGAGCTTGGCCGGACTCAGGCTGTGTCTGCCCGGCATAGCCTGTTGACCACCTCTACAGACAAGATCCCCGTATGCTTAGATCTTCCTCGTCCCAAACAAGTTAAGAATGAAAATTGGAATTACATTCATGTAAATGTTTCACAGGAAAAGATCACAAGAACAAGTTGGGATGTTTTAGGGCCCTTTTGGTAGAGCTCTCAGCTCCTAATTCTTTAGATTCACTCTGTTTCTCCTGTGAAGTGATTATGTGGCTAAAAGTGATTCTTTTTTATTATCTAGAATAAACTCTTAGAATCAGAACAGAGAATCACTTCACAGAATTAAAAGAAGCTACTTTTTTCAACTCTCAGCCCATTATTTTATTTTAGAGAATCACTTCTCGTGAATAATAGTATTTGGTAGAGCTCTCTTGATTTTTATTGAGAATCAGTAGCTGGGAGCTCTGTAAAAGAGGCCCTTAGATGGTTACAGTTTTTAATGTTTATAAACAACAAGTAACGAATATGCCCCAGTCAAAGTAAAACCTCCACAAATCAGAATGCTACATGGAATCATCATAGGGATGCAAACACTTCGCAAATCATCTGGATTCGGGAACAAAAATAAAATTCATACTATGGGCAATGAGGTTCATAGCGACTCTCACAAAGTCCAAATAAGTGATCATGAACCACATGTGGCAAAAAATATCAAGATCTTTTACAAGATGTAAGTTTCCCCAACTAAAAGCTCATCATGAGCAACAGTTTCTTAAAAGAAAGGGCCAATTGTGTTTCAGCTACGAATTTAAAGTCTAATTATGATATAACCACTGTTTTTCAGATTTTGTGATTCAGACATGAGTTTTTTCAACCCAACCACAGTTGTACTACCTTTCTGCTTAGTGCCCCTAACAGTGTTATATTTTGTGTGAAAAGACAAAATTATCCTATGTGATTTTACCATAGTTTTGTTAATAGAATTGTGTTTGTACCATAGTTTCGTATATAGAATCGTGTTTGTAACCATAGTCCAAATAAGTAGAGATGGCAGTTCGGGTCCCGGGTTCAAGTCCCCATCGGGTTTTGGACCCCGCGGGTGATGGTGCGGTGGTGAAAATCCACCCGCGGGTCGCACCCGCACCCGACCCGGTAATAGCGGGTGCGGGTTTTATTTCGCACCTGCGGGTGCCCCGTCGGGCTCCTAATATAGCCAATCATATGGTCCAATCGAAGTTTTAGGTCTAGTCCACCACCTGAAACCGAATAGAGGACACGAAACCTGACCCGACCTGAAACCTGACAAGAAACCCGAAACCTGACCTGAAACCTAACAGAGACCCGATACCCAACCCAAAACCCAACAAAAACCCGACACCCGTGTGTATATTATGATGAATATGTATTTTGTGACAAAATATAATGCAAACCCGACCGGGACTCGACTCCTACCCGAAACCCGACGGGTTCGGGTTTGGGTTTTATTTTTCACCCACGGGTATGGGTGCGGGTCTAATATTGCACCCGTAAATTTTTTTGAAGCGGGCGGATTTTTACAAAACCTGATCCGAACCCGACCCATTGCCATCCCTATGCACGGGTCAGATAGCAATGGTGGAAGGACCAGGGTTTATTTCCTCTTTCTCGTAGGGTCTAGATATAAGATGAATAAATGTATATCCAACGTTCCTGGCTTTGCCGAAGAGCGATCCAACGACTCACGATACAATGATGACGTGGCACGGCTGGTTCACATTAGGGTGTGCTTGCTTCGCAGCCAAAACGCGCCACGCCGCAGCTTTGGCAGCATCGTATTTTTCGCCTGCTGTTTGGTTGTTCGGCACACCAAACAAAAAAAGAGCTGCCACGCCACACTTTTCTTCACGTTTCCGCCAAAGTTGCGGCGTTGATTTTTGCCGCCACAGTTTCGGCGCTGCCGCAAGGACGGCTTGGCACACTGCGGCTGGCAAGCAAACAAGCCCTTAATAGATTTGAGATTCTGTCAGAATAACTCTTTTTTTTTTGCGACTATTCTGTCAGAATAACTCTGATGTACTTTTTCACAGCTTGCACGTACGGTCTAAATGATTGACATGGATACAAAACTATAAAGCTTGGATGGTTAGGCTACTATTTAACATAACAAACAGAAAAGGCATGTCCTCAAAATACTGAATCAGCAGGGAACATCAGCCCTCTAAAAAGCCAACGAAGTGCATAAGCGCCAGTTCTAGGAGAGTGCATGCTGTTCGTGTTCCATCCCTCTTCGAAGACACAGCTCAAGTGCACTCCTTGCAAAGTAAATAAAAGTGCACTGACAAATAATTCACGGATTGTAGCCTAGTGCAGGTAACCTGCTATTCAAGGCAAATATATACCCCCTCCATCCGACAATAAGCTAATTTATAAGATTCATTTTAAGAAATAAATTTATATTTTCAGAATGACCATGAAAAATATCTTCGTAATATTTAATTTTCTTATTTTAAAGCTGATTGACTTTATAGAAACAATACGTCAAAAGAAGGAAGAAAACACGCTCAACCAATCTTAGAAATAGATTTATTCTGGGACAGAGAGAGATAGAAACATAAATACTCAACGATCCACGTGAATCACACCAAACAATTTTCACTTTGATTCAGGCAACACTAACAGGTTGCGCACAAGAAGCCATGCAAACACCATTCTTTCAGTAAGTCTTGAGCAGGACACAGATAAACTCCACACACGATGGGGATTCATCAGTGACTGTGATAGGTACACCACACAGGCACACAGCCACCATTTATTCAAAAACGGAAGCACACACGCACAAACCACAATCCAAACCAAACGGACGGACGGCAGCACACACCAATTTATTCCTGAGGGTATTAATCCTTTTGAACACCGAATTCGCAATCAAATGCTCCATTCATACCGCAGCAATCAAGACGTCACAAACATGGCACCGTCAAATATCTGCATAAACAGAAACAGTACATAAACAATCAGATGCAGTAAGAATATGTATGTATGTATGATCTGAATTCCGGTACCAAATTTAGCTGTACATACCAGAATTACAAACATGATGATGATGGTGTAGAGTCAACGGAGGACCGTGCCTCTGAGGCGGCGCTCCTTGTAGTAGGATGAATGGTGCGGCTGGTAGAGGGACGGGTGGTGGCTGGCATGAAGTCCCTTTTCCCATTTTAGCTTCTCCCAGCAGTCCTTCTCACAGTCAACAATCGGTCGCCAACGGCCGACGGCCGGGAGGCTCCTAAGGGACCAGCAACCCCTGAGCTTCACGCTCTCAAGCATGGGTGTTTACATCTTGGCCCCACATATCTCCTGCAAACTAGGGAGGTCTTGCAGGCAGATGTGCTTCAGCTCTGGGAATTCCTTCACTGCATCCTCTACCTTATATTCTTGAGGCAACATGGAATCCCATGGGAAGACCTGCCTGAGATCACCGCATCGGGAGATGTCGAGAGTCTGCAAGCTCGGTAGGGTGATTTGTGACGAGAACGGAAGCACAAATCTGAGCCGAGGGCAGTTGTGCAGGTGTATACTCCGAAGCGCTACAAAAGTGTCACTATCGTCATAAATTATTCCCTTGCTCCATATGCAGTGAGCCACGAGAAGATCCGATGCCCAGATTTTCTCCAGTTCTCTGAAGGAATAAGGGCCCTCCTTACTGCCAGCGGCAAAGACTGCCTGCAACCGCTGAAAGGAGGTGCATAAAAGCTGAATTTGCAACCACAGAGGTGCAACACTCGCAACCTATCAGATTTTTGAAACATGGAACTTAACCAACTTCTCATATTAGAAAGGAACAATGATGTCAATTCTGGAGATTCAGCATTGTCACATGTATCAAAGTATTTCCGCCATTGTTTTCTGTATGTGTCATCAAGATCGAGCATTGGAGCAGAGCACAAATTTGCTATTCCAACTTGCTGAAGCAGAGTATCAGAAATCTCCCATGCATCACCTAACTGACCATCCTGGATAATGCCATCACACACCGAGTAGTTGGAAGCATGGATAGAGAAATTATGGACCTTGTGGATGTAAGGATCATTCAACCACGTCGCATACCCAAAACACTTGACAACAGTTTCTGGGGCGATGTCTTGTTTATACTGTGTGCACTGAATAATATCTCGAGCCTCCTCGAGTAAGGGCAGGCTTCCGAAGCAAACCAAAAACAAATGTGATCTATGCACTGTCACCTTTTCTTCGATTTCTTTTTCGAGCCGAAACCTCCCTCTAAATGTCCATAGCAAAAAAATTAGGATTGAACCAGTTAAACTGAGGGAAGCCAAAATCTGTTAAGTCAACCTCGCTGTCACTTCCGTTGTGAAAAATCACCAAACATGTAATTCCCCTAAGGGTCCAAAGGTCTCCCGTGTGACATCTGCTATCTCAACTCTCGAGCCTTCATCCACTCCACTGAAATCATCCTCCTTAGCATGCCTATCAAAAGCAGCCATTACATGTGGATGAAAATTAAGCTGCTCTGCGATAGTCCTCTGGAGCACTCTACGGCTCTTCCACCTCGAGCAGTCAATATGGAGTATCTTGTCGAATCTCTCCCTCAGAGATGCTGGCGGCTCCTCTGCTATACCTCTGAGTACAGCTGAAGCCGCCAGTCCCCCGTTCCATCCGTCAAAATAGATGGCCCTGTACGCATTTTGTCTCGTATCTTCCAAATAAGGAATTATTTCTTGCACCGCCTCCTTGACGCTCTCCGCAAGAGTAATCTGAATTATATTATTTGAGTGATGTCAACAAACATACTGAGGTAATTGCATGTAATAGAATAGCCGTTTTAACAAAGAGTGTGGTTATTGTGGTGTTAGCACTTTGCATTACTGATAGGCTCGTCAGCTGTGTACGTGGAATCCATGTTGTGACTATATAAAAAGCATATTTGTATCTTTAGGAGAAAGCATGAGCTTTTATATTAAATACAATATTGCTTCTGGATACAAATGAATATTAAGAATTCAGCTGGTTTTAAGCACCCTGACAAGGCCCCTTTAGACTGCTGCCAATGGATGATACAATGCCACAGTTTTTGAAGCTGCAATGCGTGTTATATGAGACGGGTATGCATAGTCTCATGGGCCTTTTGGGTTCCATTAAAGTAATTGACTGCTCCATATGTTTGTGATTACGAACACTCGGATCATTTGTCCCAGGTTCCACCTTGTAGAATAGTGCATCACGTGCCAAATCAGCAAATAATCCTATATGGCAGCGGACGTCATACGCACTTATGGGTAATTATGGCAATAGATTATGGATACTAAACATGCTAGTCATTATTTAATCGTGCATGAGAAATTTCACTGATAATAAAATTCATCGTGTTATACACATACACATTTTTTATTTGTCTATAGATATCATATCAATTTTTTTTTTTGAAATATCCACAATGTATGTCTGCATGTAGGTAGACAAAATACTCACTATCATGATGGATTCTGTACATAAGGACGACAAAGCTAGGACCCGCAGACACAAGATGTCCCAAAATTCTATCCCATCTGGACACCTGGGGATGGAGGAGCACTTGGTAGAACAAATGTGGAAGGCCAACTCTGCATGTCCACGAATCATGATGTTATTACATACATGAATCAAGAGGATCATAGTGTTTCGTAGCACAATTATTATATTTGGTGCTGAATAATTAGTTGAGGCCACAATCAATCCTTAAACAAGAGTATGGTTATTGCGGTTTTATCACACTATCTCTAGTTAATCTAATAAGCGTGTACTTGGAATCCATTTAAAAGTAATCAAAAGAAAAGGAGCCATCTGTTAGTTAGCACTAAAAAAAAGGACAGGCCAAACATAGAGGGCATATCACGTGCAAGCAAATGGTCCCAAATATCCTTGAAAGCTATCAAGAAGGAATTAAATCTTGTTTAAGCGTAAAGTTGGTCGTTTGTACCTTGCACAATATTCACATGGGCCAAAGATGCATGAATTGGTGAATACCAAAAAAAATAATAATACGTTTGTGCCTTAGCTTGCACAAAATTCACATGGGCCAGAGATGGGAGTACTCATGTAAATCCAACACAAAGGGACATGGGATCTGTGGCAGATCAAGCACCTACGCTATTCAAGACACAATAGCCACAAAATCAAGAAATCAAGAAAAGGAAAATTAAATTAGTTCTCTAAATAATAAAAAAAATCAACTCTGGCACGAATCATCATCATCTTACTACAAATTAACCACAGATCGGGAAGATAGTATTTTTTTGTACCTCGGCAGCAGGCTTAGCAACAATATCCGGCCGTCGCACACAATAAATGTGTGCGGTGAAGCAGTCGAAGTAACTGCGAAGCCTCCGGCGCAGTGAAGCAAAGATGTTGCATATATACTACGCACAAACAAACAGAAGGTTTGGCATTTGGGGCTTTCAGAAAAGAAGATACCACACGTATCCCCCTTTGCTCTTTATTACCTTTGCTTGAAACCGGAGCTAACCAATAAAGATGAAATGTTGAATAGTTCAACAAAATAATGTAATCAGCTCTAGGGTTTCCTCTATGCCACTGTAAATAGCTGGAACCCTACGACATGAAGGGGGACGCGCGACAGGATAGACAATCGAGTTTAGAACCACCGAGGCTTAGCCCCCTTCCATTATTCTCTGCTCCTTCCATTCCTAAATTTTTGATATTTTTTATTTTTAAATATTATATTTGACTTTCAATTTTATTAAAAAATTATAAAAATGTTATTTATTTTGTTGTGATTAGTTTTATCAAAGATGCTTGTGAACATGATTAATTTATTTTTATTTTTTAAAAAAATTTGAATAAGATGAATGGTCAATCATGATATCTAAAAGTTAAAAGTGCAAAAAATTTAAAGACGGAGCTGGAGCAGTAGATTAGGTTTACGACCATTGGGACTTGATAGTGAGATTAAATTAGACCTCTAAGATGGTGATGCATCATGTATTTTGTATAAAGACTACTTTCTTCGTTCTAAAATATAAGCATTTTTAGGTTTAGTCTAAGTCAAACTTTTATCACTTTGACATTAATAATAAATAATTAACAATGTTTTATTATATAAAAAATTATATTTTTTGGATTCATCCTGAAATAATCTTTCATAAAAGTATATTTTTGTGTTAGAAATTATGTAATTTTTTAGATATTATTAATAAAATTTTAAAAAAACTTGATTTTATCTAAAGAAATATTTATATTTTAGAACATCGTGTAAATGACCATACGGAGGGGGGTCTCCGGTGCCGAACAACAGAGGGAGCAAATGGGGTCTCCGGTGCCGAACGACAGAAGCAGCTTATCCTTACCCAATGCCCGAGGCCATCCTGCCTGTCATTGCTTTTCCTTTTCTCTTTTATCATTCTCTCTTGCGTATGGGAAGCGATAAAGCACCTTAATCCCTCCACCGTGCCTCATAATAACTCTGCCGAACAGACAAAAGCTTCACTCTCCTATTCTTTTTTTCTAAATTATTGTGACTGTTAATTTTTAACATTAATTTTAACTATTTATCTAATTTAAAAAATTAATTCAAATGTGTAAACACATAATTCAATCAACTATAATGATATAACAAATTTATAATATTAATCTAACTTTTTAATAAGACGAATAGTCAAAGTTGATATTATAAATTAATGACGACAACAAATTACAAATATAATTAAAGTTGACGTTGTAAGTCAACGGCGACAACAGTTAGAAACGGATGGAGTATTTCCTAAGCTGCTCGCAGATCCCACCTCTACCATCTTTTTCCTTTCTGCTCCTCATATTTTGTTTCTTTTCTTACTCCATATCTTTTCTCCTGTCGCTGGATGCTTATATCAAATCCGCTACTATCTCCGTTTCAAAATATAACTATTTTTAGATTTGACGAAAGTAAAATTCTTTTACTTTGACAAATAATATTTATAAAATTACATAATTTATAATAGAAAAAAAGACTTTTTATGAAAACTTATTTTCTGATGAATTAAAAATAAATTTTATAAAATATTATTAATTCTTTATTATTAATAGTCAAAATAATAATAATTTAACTTTGACTAAATTATATTTTGAAACGGCGGGAGAATTGCCAAGCCGAATGGTCAAAGGCCCCTCCCGTTCACTCTCCCTACCAACAGGGTCCACTGGTCAGGCTTTCTTTCCCTCTCCTTCTTTCCCCGTCTTTTCTCTCTCTGGCCGCAAGGGGCGAACGGTTCTTAGTTCTGTTTCTCTCTCGTGCAGGCGGCCAAGCAGCCATGGCAGCCTGTCTACTCTGATCCGAGTCCATGGAACAGACACACTGCCTCAACTTTCACTGCCGCTATGTCTCACCAGAACTAGTCACCGCTCCTGAGCCCGCCTGCAGATTCCTCTCTCTCTATCTGCAACTAGCTGCCAGGCCAGTTCCTCCCCGGTACTGGTGTGGTGCGGGAGGCCTGGGGCATGGGCCCTTCGTCTTTCCTGTTTATCTGCGCCACAGCCCCACTTCCCTTTCTTTCTTTTCTACGAGCTGACATCCCCGCGCGTTGCCGCGGGCACTAAAGATATTACATAGGCACGCCAGAACTAAAGATACGAAATAAAATTCGAACAAAGACACAAACGCATTGATTATTTTTTAACTGATAGGAGTTCATGCTAAGAAATTATAAAATATGATGCACAATAAGCCTGATATTAGAAGTTAAGCTGCCAGAGAAGAAAGGACGGCATGATTCAGGAGAACGTATCTTTGCAGAGTTGCAACAGATCTTGATAGTATTAACCAAACGGCGATGATAGTACAACCAGCTAGTTTAGATTCTTCAAATAATGCTCGCAACATAAAAAGAATATATAGCAGTACAAAATGGGACATTCCAATGCAAAATGGGCCGAGGTCACTGAAAGCACAATATGAGACCTTCCTGCGAGCTAGCCATTTCTTTTTACAGAGCCATCAGTATGAAAATAATTCTGAGCTAAGTTGCTTGTCGCCTATGTCAACAAAGGTCATCCCAGACATTCTTTAAGAGGTGGGTCTAGTCGAACCAGGAACTGATGGAGGAAGAAAGAAATAGGTCTCATATCAATCAAACTGCTGCCTGCATCATAAAGTAGAGCAATTTTTTATTTATAATTGAAATCAAAACTAAGTCTATTTAAGTCTAAAACGAATGCAACCACCTAAAACTTAAGAGAGGTGTGTGTTTTTGCAATAGTATCTTGGGGAAAAAAATCAAATGCTCGAGACACATTAAAATTTTCTTTTGAAAAGGGGGTTACTGTTCTTATATACTTTCACTCATGACTTGATGGCTTATACTATATTTAGCAAGATAGTCATAATAGTGTCATGTATATGTGAGATTGCTGTTAAGTGTGGTGGCTTTGTGCACTTCCTTTTCAAGTTAGGATAAAGGTTCATCAGATGGGATTCAGAAATATGTAGAATTGAAATTTAGCATAACAGTAAAGCAATTGCCTATGACTTCCATTGCCGGTGCTTATAAGATGATTTGAGGCAAAGTTCAGATCAGAAGGCTAACCTCATCATTATGTTTTTGGTCAGTATATGACATGGTTGACTCAGTACTAATAACATCCATAAGCGAATTGGTAAGGGGTGACTTGTTAACTACAAGGTTTAAAAAAACAATAGCAACATTATAGACAATATTTGTGATTGGTTGTGCACTGATGAATCTTAAACGGGAAAAAATGAACTGTGTACCACAAACTGATTGGTATGATTAGTCTCCTACGTAGGTTTAGGATGCAATTCTGGAAGTAAGTAGCAGCTAAAACCAAAATGAAATTTATTTGTATAAGTTTCGTTCAAACCATGTTTAATCTTTTGCAATGCAAAACAGAAAAATATAAGTATCTGTTGAATCAGCTGTCACTTGTAATAAGCCACTTATTTCAAAGGTAATAGCAGAGAGAAAGCAGCACCGTAAAGAAGTGATGAAGAGGGAAAGAAACGCACGCACATCTTCAAGTCTAGTTGAATACATAATAGATATGCTGTTAACGAAGCAGAGTATGCAAAGACTATTGTACCTTGTAAACAGAATCTTCTAGTGGTTGGCATTTCACTTGCAGTGGGTCGAAAATAATGATAACCAATTCTCATTATTTGGCAGGTAAGTCGGCAGTATCCTGAAAATCATAAAAATAGAAACTGTTCTCGAGACAGTTAGCTTTCCTCTAACTATTTTGTATTTCATAAGTACATGCCTATTCTATGTCATTTTTTTTTCGTAATATTTTTTCAACCGGGCGCAGAATAGATGCTGGATAGGAGTATAGTTTTTTTGCTACATTAGTACATTTCTACTCTAGTCATAAAATGTCAGAGAACAGAAACAATCGATTGCTTATTATCATGGAATACCCAATCTAACTTACCTTTTCTATAAGCTCATGCTTTCTGTTGTAGTTGGCTGTATCACATACTTAATCAAGATTGAATAAAGTTCCATGGCAAGCTGTTAAAAAAAAAAAGTTAAGTCAGTATGACAAGGAAATAAATATGAAGCGGCACGAGGGAATAAGTCTAAGGGTCTGTCTGATGGTAATGATACCTTTAAGCCATTTCATTGAAAATGTTTTTGTAGACAACACGTCGAGTAGACTCAGAAACACAGTCTAAAGGAAAGTCCTCGAAAGAGTCGTTGACAGGCAGCACAACATAAGTTGTAGTTGTACAGGAAGTTCTGGAAAGAAACAAATAGAATATAAAGATATATCCAAATTGCAGAGGCAAAGATAGGTTAAAATTTAAAAGTTACGTATGTATGCAGCAATATCGAATGGTCAATATATATGACAATGGACTCATACCTGAGCCAACTTGTGTAGGTTGCTTAGTTTTTTTGGATAATCAGTTGACAATGTCTTAGACACATGGAAATGGTCAAACCTCTAGAATAAATAATAAGAACGGGAGAGGGGGTAAAAAAGAGCAGCAGCGCGATTAGAATCCAGGAAAGGTCAACCAATTGCGTAACTGTGCAATCACAACATCGAATAGGTAACCATTTAGTTCCGGTGACAGCAGATGGTAACACCTGCACTTTATAAGGCTGATGTCAGATAGAGATAAATGCAGTCAATTATATGTAGGTAATAAATTATAGGAAAATGGTGATGTAAGTATTATCTTGACCCACGGTGTACTGATTCAGTACCATTTTGTGTGGATGTATATTTAGTAAGATAGGCATTCATGAACAAAGTATAAAAAATGGACGAATAATTAATTGCTAGGTGTATGCCGGCTGGACATCTAATAAGGCTGCCTGTAAAGAACAACGGACACAAAGGCAAAGCAGGTGCAGGCACATAGTCCTTGTAGTAACTGTTATTTCAGGAAATGACAGTATGGCCAATTTTTTTGTTTGGGCCAATTATGCGTAGCAAATTAGGTGCAGTACCAGATACAAAATAGCAGAGGTAGTTATGATTAGGAAATAAATAGATATAAGCTAAACAAAGAAAAACACACCTCAAGTATACGACCAACACTTATCTATTAAGTTTTAGTGCAGTAGGTAGCACCAACATTTTTTCTTTGGGCTAATCCAGTCTAAGAGAGTAGAGAGAACCATGGTTAGGAAATAAAGAGGGGTGTAATCTGGATATAAAAAAAAACACACACACTGCAAGGTGTGTATAAACATAAGCTATAATTACAGTAGAACATGTCACCGGCATTTATTCTGGGCTAAGTAAACATAGAAAATTAAGTGCAGTCACAGGTAGACAATAGAAAAGACAAGCATGATTAGGCTACGAACATAGACATAAGCTGTACATAGAAATAACACATCGAAATATGTACAAACATCTGAGATGTATATAGATAAACGCGATTGCATAGGTTGTAATGTGTCATACATAATAGAATACATCTGAATCGTATAGCCATGGGAGATATAGATATCACAGTGCAAATTAAAGAAAGCAAAGCAGCTGGCTTAACAGCCATTGCTGCACCACGCTGCAGAGGTAAAATAGTAATCACACATAGCATATCAATACACTCAATGCTATTGTCTAATTAGCTGTGCATGTGCAATGAATGTGTGAAACTTATGAAATTTCAGTCAAACAAATGTCCCATATAAAAGAAATCAAAGTCTCAGTATGCAATACTTAAGCACGTCATTATAGTCAGGGAACTAAAGATAAACTGTAGAAACAGTCAGGATATCTGCATGTACAATCGAAATCCAGGCCACCAAATGAAGGGGCCAGGCAGTAAAAAGAAAAGGTTGTACTATTTTTATTGTAAGGTAACAGAAAAAATGAGTATACATTTTCTTTTCATGAAACCTGATGTGTATAAGATCTGAGAAGCATGAGGACAGAAGGCAAATTGGTACTAAAATTGAAAAAATCGATGTCAAAGAGCGGCATCTAACTATATAGAAAGTAATCCATGTTTGAAACTGATCAGAAAAATACCGCTAGTACTGTATTCATTTAGCTAGGATGAACAAAGCAAGAATCCATATCGTAGAATAAAAAGCAAGTAAAAGGTATACTGCAAATCTGAGTTAAATAGAATTCAGATGATAGATAAATGTAATAACATGAAACTTTGAAATTTGAATGGCTTCCTAAATCAGTTCTGCAGAACAGATATCATTAGTTTCCATTCTAAAATCTCCCCTCCTCGGGAAGTGCAAAATGCGCTTATGCTTCCTTAATTTGCTTCTGAAACATTTGAGTATAGCAGTAGGTACAATGGCAAAACACAAGGCAATTCACGTAGGCCCAAAAGGAAAACAGATATTAAAAAACAGTAACAGCAGGTATAATGACAAAACCCGAGGTAATTCAGCTTAGTCGGGAAGAAAAACAACCCTGTACGTTATCATCCCTCAAATATGGCTCATGCCAGGTTGCACAGAATGTCTAGCAAAAGCAGGATTTTGTACACGAGGATGAGATTCGCATAGTCTAAAAATTCGGAGCCTTTTTTTAGCGATATCAATAAGAGGTGCAGCAAACAGTAGAGCACTGAGATCATCATGTAAGAAATTTATTCATCAGACAGTATTAAATAAATTTAAAATCCACTATGACGTATTAAATCAAATTTCATATCTAATTATACACACCACTTAAAAAGATGTACTGGATCAATGAGTCTTGGTCGACTGTACTGAATCGCTGCCACAAAATGAAGAAGTCAGCATCGTTAATATGCAAAATATCAGAATCTGAGAGCAAAAGGCACTGAAACCCTAATCCCCTAATCCAATCCAATCCACCTGTCAGAGAGGGAAAAACACTGAAACCCTAATCCCCGTCCTGGAACTCTAATCTACCCCAAATCCATCGTACCTGAATGTACCCCAAATCCATCGTACCTGAGGAATCAAGCAGCACACATCCACCCAGCAGAGCCAGGAACAGCAAAGGGCACCAAATCCCGTGGCCTCGACGGACCTCTTCGACGCCTGCACTGCATAGAGACCAGACGGAGACGCGCGACGAGCAGACGAACAGAGGCACAGGAAGGCTCAGGCGAGCGACGCCAGGACGAGGTGGTGGACGCAAAGGGAGGGCGGCGCAGAGCAGCGGGGAGAAGGGCACCGGACGCGCAAAACGGCGCGGAGGATGGGGGCATGGAGGACGTGGGGCAGGCGGCGTGGCGCAGCGAAGTGAGCCGGAGAGGGCGGCGCGGAGCGGCGGTGAAATCCCACTTTTTGAATAAAGATGCAAGTTGCACAAGTTTGAAAATATGAAACCAAGCTCTAAAACAATTTAAAATGGTTCGAACAAATTTCTAAATTTTATTTAGAATTCAAATTTTAAATATGAGTTCAAAGCTTTTAAAGAAAAATTCTATCCTGAATGGTCTTGCAAAGAATTGATTTTTTGAAAATTTTGTCAAAGTATATTCAAAAGTTAAATGCCCAAATGAATTATTTTTCTCAAAATGATTACCTGTTTTCAAAATTTTATAGAATAAAATTTATTTGAAATTTCAACTTGGGCCCAAAATAAAAGTTGTTTCTCTCAAAATTCTCTATCACGCTGCAAAATTTAAAGATTTTTAGAGCTCGGGAAGTATAGGTTTCAAAGCAAATCAGCAAGCAGTGCAGAAAAATCAGAGAAAATCGGGGAAAATAAGAAAGCAGGCCCCACATGTCAGCCGCACTACTCCTCTTCTTTCTCCTCCTGTCGTTCGCCGCCACCGCACAAGTCCAGGTGCCAGCTCCCTCGCAGCTCTTGCTTGCATGCGCGCCACGGTCCTGTCGACATGTCATGTCCAAGTCGAATGCGCCGAGCAGCTCCCTCACCCCCAGCTGAGCCCCTCTCGCCTCTCTGAGTCCCTCTCCCGACGCGCTCTCTCTCCCTCTCTCTCGGCCATCACCAAGGAGCACCCCAGCAGCGGCAGCTCCGCCCCGTTCCTCGATCAGGGGCTGCTCCCGTCCTTGATTGTTTCCCTAGCACATTGGTTCGCCTCTCCTCGCGCAGATTTAGCCGGATTTGAGTTTTTTCCCAAATCAAGTTTTTGGAACCGGCCGCCTCAATTCTTTGAAATTCGTCGTGGCCGGTGAGCTTCGTCATGTTTCCTTCCTTCTTCGACCCTCACACCCTGTAGCGCATCTTTTGTAACTTTCGATCGACCGTTTTGTTGAACCTTCGCGCAGGAATTTGGAGCTTGTTCATCGTCTGCCGCCTGTACCTGACCCACCTCATTGACGACGCCCTTCCTCCAGCCGGTTTCCACGTCGTCAACACCCGTGTTGACCTTTCTCTCGCCGTCCTTAAGCTCTAGGAGCAAGCCATTCCGGCTTTGGTCCACCACAACACTGACGCGACCTCGCCGAACCCCCGCATCCCCGCCGCCCTCATCGTCAACCACCTTCCGGTGAGCACTGAACTCCGACGACCCGTCCGTTGAGTTCTTGGAGCAGCGCTGGGCAGCTTGGACCCAAGCTGGGTGACCTTTGGCCACCGGAGCGATTTTCTGACGAGCCGCCGCCGTGTGAGCGCCTGGGCCGCGCGTCCTGCCGCGCGCAGGCCGGCCATGTGGCCTGCCCCAGATGGCCCGAGGCCCTTGTGGCCCAACGCAATTCAGCCATTTAGGCTGGAAATTATTTAATTTGCGAAATAATTTATTTAATTACCAAAAAACAGTTTAAGTTGGTAAAATTCATAGAAAATTCATCCCTACTCGAAAAATTGTGAAATAATTTTTTTTAGGATCCTCTCAACTAGAACTATATTCTCGAGCTGACTAATTTCTATTTTATGCATTAAAATAATTTAATTAATTTAGATCATTTAATATGCAAGAAAATGCATTACTATTCTTTATCAGCATATGAAAATATTATAAAAATTTACTTTCTGTTCATTTATTTAATCTTTACTGGTTTGGCAAAATATTATAATTTATTTTGGTAAAAATAATTTATTCCTTGTATCTGGTATTTAAATCATTATAAATCTATTTGTTTTCAATAAATCCTAAAAAATTCTGGAAAATTCGAAAATAGTTTTCTTTATCTTATAAAAGCTTTAAAATTAGTTTTATGTCTTCAAGAACCATATTAAAAGAGTTTATAATCATATTCAATTACTTGCTTTTCAAATTCATGTATTGTTACTAAAAGGGTTTTATTTATAAAAATATAAAAAGGCATCACTCTCATTGTATGCATATCATTACATATAGGATCTATGGAAAATAAGGAGGAGATCGGGGAGTATCATCAGAAGGTTCAGAGACCCTGATCGACGCTGATTTCGTAGCTGAGAATTATAACTTTGATCAAAGTCTAGGCAAGCCTCGGTGCATTATCCTATTTTTAAATTATTTATTTTTATCACCTTAGATGGTTAGTTTTTAATGTGCAGTAAGTGATAGGAGTTGATTAAAACCGTAGTTATATTTATAGAATCTTACCTTGAGTTAGTATTTTGGTACAGGTAACTCGATATAGAGCTAAGCTAATAGTTCTTTTAATGGTAGAAGTTGAGTGAATAAGTCTTCACTCGCGAGCTATAGGATTGGTACGGGATGGGTTATCTTGTCATACGGAATAAATTGGAGACCGGACAGAGAAGTAGGTGATAACACGGTATGTGTCTATTGCAGATGCATGGCCAATGTGTTGTAGCTCTGCCTGTGTTGATTAAAGACCGTTCGTTGTCGGCCCTATTGAGCAAGTTTGAGTAGTACTGATTACATATTGGATCTATGGGCCCTAAGACAAGTTGTTGATGATGGGAACTTTGGATTATCTTTTACAGGATGGAGCGTACTGAGGAAGGGCAAAACTCTCAGCAGAAAGCGTTGCCACCACCACCACCACCACCACCACCACCGACAATGACCAAAGTGCTCATGGAGATGGAGCGCAACCGTCGGGAGCAAGCTGGCGTTCTTCAAGCCATTGCTCAATATATGGCTCGTGGTGGAGGTGAAGCTAGTGGTGAAAGTGATCTTTCAGATTTCCTGCATACTCAGCCGCCAGTTTTCACCCGTGCAAAGGATCCCCTTGACGCTGACCATTGGTTGTGCACCATCGAAGAGATACTTGAATTTGTGAAGTGTGATCAACATGAAAAGGTTCTCTTTGCGGCTCACCAACTTTAGAATGAAGCCGGTGCTTGGTGGCAGAGCTTTCATGCCATGCAACCCGCCAATCACCGATATTCTTGGGAGGAGTTCCGCTCTTCTTTTTGCGCCTATCATATTCCTGAGGGCGTTATGAAAATCAAGAGGCTAGAGTTTCTCAACTTGAAGCAAGGTAGCAAGATAATAATGGAATATGTGCAACAATTTAACTATCTTGCTCAGTATGCCCTTGGTGACATCAACACTGATAAGAAGAGGGCTTGCTTCTATAATGGTCTCTCAGAAGAAATGCAAGATAAGCTCTCTATTGCTAAGTTTCGTGATTTCAATCATCTGGTAGATCGAGCAATTTTTGCTGAGGACAAGATGCTCAAGTTGATCACCAAGAAGCGTTCTACCGCAGGACCATCAGGCAGTGCACCACAGAAGTATCGCATGCTTTATACTTGTCCAACTGGGCAGCAGTACCGATCCACTCCTTTTCAGCGTCCAATTTACCGTCCTCCTCAGCAGCAGTAGCAGCCTCAGCAGCAAAGCATGTATCGTCCTCCTATTCTAGCCCCTCAACCTTCAGTGGGCATCCGACCACCGCAACAGCAGGTGCGACCAGGATTCTATCCTTGTTTTAATTGTGGTCGTACAGGGCACCTTACAAGGGATTGCTGATTGCCGAAGCAACAAGAAGTGTCACCCCAACAGCAACCTCAGGGTGGGAACCGCAGGCCAGGTCAGCCAAAACCAGCAGTCAAGACTGGTCGTGTGAACTACATGAAGACTAAGGATATTCCTGAGGATGCGACTGTGCTCACTGGTACGTTTTTGGGAATCCTGCCCTCGTGTTATTTGATTCTGGTGCATCACATAATTTTATCAGCCATTCATTTGTTCAAGAACATGGTATAAAGCAAGGCATCATGAAATCATCATATACTATTAAGTCTCCTGGAGGGACTCTTATAGCTAGGATGAAAGTGAGAGATGCACCACTTGATCTTGGTGGGAAGTTATACTCAATCAAGTTTATAGTGTTAGTAGGGCAAGGCATTGATGCTATTTTGGGTATGAGCTGGATGAAATATCATGGGGCTATTTTGGATATAGCTGCCAGTATTGTTCAGCTTCGATCACCTATCCATGGGCATCATTGCTTAGAGTTGGGAAATTCAGAATCTTCGCAATCAGTAGTCCACCATGTGGTCGAGAAGAAGCTTGAAGAAGTTCTTGTAGTATGTGAGTTTCTAGATGTGTTTCTAGAAGACCTACCTAGGATGCCACCCGATAGAGGGATTGAATTTAAGATTGAACTTCAACCAGGTATGGCTCTAATATCAAAACAACCCTATAAGATGGCACCCCGAGAATTAGCCGAATTAAAAGTGCAACCTAAGGAGTTGATGGATAAGGGATTTATTCGGCCTAGTTCATCGCCATGGGGTTGTCCTGTACTATTTGTGAAGAAGGATGGGTTGTTGAGGCTCTGTATAGACTATCGACCCTTGAATACCGTAACTATCAAGAATAAGTACCCTCTTCCCCGCATTGATATCCTTTTTGATCAACTAGTTGGTGTCACAGTGTTCTCCAAGATTGATCTTCGTTCTGGGTACCATCAAATCAAGATCCGAGAAGAAGATATTTCAAAGGCTGCCTTCTTCACCAGATATGGACTCTATGAGTTTTTGGTCATGTCTTTGGGATTAACCAATGCACCAACCCACTTCATGTATCTGATGAATTCGGTCTTCATGGGAGAACTGGATAAGTTTGTTGTCGTGTTTATCGATGACATTCTTGTCTACTCGAAGTCAGAAGAAGAGCATGTAGAACATCTCCGGATTGTGTTACAAAGGTTGAGAGAGCATCAACTCTACACGAAGTTTAGCAAGTGTGAGTTTTGGCTGAAGCAAGTACCATTCTTGGGTCACGTGATATCTTCAGAAGGAATCTCCGTGGACCCAAGTAAGGTTGAAGATGTAGTGAAGTGGAAGTTTGCTTCCTCAGTTTTGGAGATTCGTAGTTTTCTTAGTTTGGCAGGTTACTATCGAAGATTTATTTCAAATTTCTCCAAGATAGCCAAACCAATGACAGAACTGCTAAAGAAGAATAATAAGTTTTTATGGGATGAAGCCTGTGAAGAAGCATTTCAAACCTTGAAGAAGCATCTCACTACCGCCCCAGTGTTAGCTCAACCGGACATCAGAAAGCCTTTTGATGTGTACTGTGAGGCCTCGGGCACAGGTCTTGGGTGTGTTCTGATGTAAGAAGGATGGGTCATTGCTTACGCTTCTTGACAGCTCTGTAAGCATGAACAGAACTATCCAACTCATGATTTGAAACTAGCCGCAGTAGTTCTAGCATTGAAGATCTCGAGGCATTATCTCATAGGCAATTTGGTACATCTCTATACTGATCACAACAGCCTGAAGTATCTCTTCACACAAGCTGATCTCAACATGAGGCAGAGAAGATGGTTAGAGCTGATTAAGGATTATGAATTGGAAATTCATTATAATCCAGGGAAAGCTAATGTGGTGGCAGACGCACTTAGCTGTAAAGCCCAGTGCAATTTCTATCAACTGTTGCAAGCCTCAGATGAAAAGCTTACTTTACGAGTGTTACCACATTTAGCCTTGTATAACCTTGCCCTTGTACCCACAATCTGAGAGGAGATTGTTGCAGCTCAGAAGAAAGATAGGGGTATGGCACATCTTCGAGAAAGAGTAAAGGCCAATACTGCCCAGTGATTTCACCAAGACAATGAAGGTGTCTTATGGTTTAACGGAAGATTAGTAGTACCAAAACACCATAAGTTAAGAAGGAAGATTCTCAATGAAGCTCATCTTTCCAAGTATTCCATTTATCCGAGAAGCAACATGATGTATCAAGATCTGCGCAAGAAGTTTTGGTGGACTCGAATGAAGCGGGAGATTGCTAGGTATGTTGCGAAATGTGATACCTGTCGAAAGGTCAAGGCAGATCATTTGAGGACAGCAGGACAGCTTCAACCGTTATCTATTCCAGCTTGAAAGTGAGAAGATATATGCATGGATTTCATTATTGGACTTCCAACGACCTCAAAGAGGCATGATTCTATTTAGGTGATTACTGATCGACTAACCAAGTCCTCTCATTTCATTCCAGTATACACTTGTTACAATGCCAAAAATATGTCGAGATATACCTTTCTCGTATAGTTTGTTTGCATGGTATGTCGAAGACCATCATTTTTGACAGAGGTCCTCAGTTTGTGGCACGTTTCTGGGAATAACTTCATGCTTTGCTAGGTACTACCTTGATTAAGAGCTCAGCGTATCACCTTCAGACTAATGGACAGACGGAATGAATCATTCAAATTCTAGAAGACATGCTACCCGCCTTTGTGCTACATCATGGCAAGAACTGGGACGAAGGTTTACCGTTAGCAGAATTCTCATATAATAACAGTTATCAAGAAAGTATCAAGATGGCACCTTTTGAAGCTTTATACGAACATGTGTTGCACTCCACTAAATTGGTTTGAGCCTGGAGAGAGAGTTATATTTGGACCTGATCTAGTCCAGAAGCCGAAGAAAAAGTGAAGCTAATTTAGTCTAACCTTAGAGCTGCCCAATTCAGACAGAAGAGTTATGTTGACAAGAGACGACAACCCCTTGTCTTCGCAGTGGGTGACCTAGTGTACCTCCGAGTTTTGCCCATGAAAGGAGTACACCGGTTTGGAATAAGAGGTAAACTAGCTCCACGATACATTGGTCCATTTCCCATCATTGAATAATGTGGACCTGTGGCGTATCGATTGGAATTACCAGCAAGCTTGGCTGGAGTGCATAATGCTTTCCATGTTTCCCAACTGAAGAAGTGCTTGAAAGCTCCAAGAGACTTGGTTATTCCAAAAATTGAGCAACTACAACCTGATCTTACTTATTCAGAGCAACCAGTACGTGTTATCGATCAGAAGGACCGAGTGACAAGAAACAAGAATCAGAAATTTTACAAGATCCAATGGAGTAATCACACTGAAGATGAAGTAACCCGAGAGACAGAAGAATACATACAAGCAAATTTTCCAGAATTTCTTCAATCTCTTTGATGTATTTTCCACTCTTTTGTTTTAAATCTCGGGATGAGATTTCTGTAAGGGGGGAGGGCTGTAAAATCCCACTTTGAATAAAGATGCAAGTTGGACAAGTTTGGAAATATGGAACCAAGCTCTAAAACAATTTAAAATGGTTCAAACAAATTTCTAAATTTCATTTAGAATTCAAATTTCAAATATGAGTTCAAAGCTTTTGAAGAAATATTGTGAAGAAAAATTCTCTCTTGAATGGTCTTGCAAAGAATTGAATTTTTGAAAATTTTGTAAAAGTTTATTCAAAAGTTAAATGGCCCAAATGAATTATTTTTCTCAAAATGACTACCTGTTTTCAAAATTTTATAGAATACAATTTATTTGGAATTTGAACTTGGGCCCAAAATAAAAGTTATTCCTCTAAAAATTCTCTACCACGCTGCAAAATTTCAAGATTTTTAGAGCTCGGGAAATATAGGTTTCAAAACAAATCAGCAAGCAGTGCAGAAAAATCAGAGAAAATCGGAAAAATAAGAAAGCAGGCCCCACATGTCAGCCGCACTACTCCTCTTCTTCCTCCTCCTCCTGTCGTTCGCCGCCACCGCACGAGTCCAGGTGCCAGCTCCCTTGCGGCTCTTGCTTGCATGCGCGCCACGGCCCTGTCGACGTGTCCTGGCCAAGTCGAATGCGCCGGCACCGGCCACCATGGCTAGAGCTCAAGACTCGGCTTCCTCCATGCGCGAGCGTCGGGACCGCGCGGCACGCGAGCGTCTGGGCCGTGCGTCCCGCCACGCGCAGGTCAGCCATGTGGCCTGCCCCAGATGGGCTGAGGCCCTTGTGGGCCAATACAATTCGGCCCATGTAGGCTGGAAATTATTTAATTTGCAAAATGATTTATTTAATTACTAGAAAACAGTTTAAGTTTGTAAAATTCATAGAAAATTCATCCCTACTCGAAAAATTGTGAAATAAATTTTTTTACGATCCTCTCAACTAGAACTATATTCTGGAGCTGAATAATTTCTATTTGATGCATTAAAATAATTTAATTAATTCAGATCATTTAATATGCAAGAAAATGCATTACTATTCTTTATCAGCATATGAAAATGTTATAAAAATTTACTTTCTGTTCATTTATTTAATCTTTACTGGTTTGGCAAAATATTATAATTTATTTTGGTAAAAATAATTTTATAAATAATTTATTCTTGTATCTGGTATTTAAATCATTATAAATCTATTTGTTTTCAATAAATCCTGGAAAATTCTAAAAAAATTGAAAATAGTTTTCTTTATCTTATAAAAGCTTTAAAATTAGTTTTATGTCTTCAAGAACCATATTAAAAGAGTTTATAATCATATTCTACTTGCTTTCTAAATTCATGTATTGTTACTAAAAGGGTTTTATTTATAAAAATATAAAAGGGCATCACTCTCATTGTATGTATATCATTTCATATAGGATCTAGGGAAAATAAAGAGAAGATCGGGGAGTATCATCAGGAGGTTCAGGAGACCCCGATCGACGTTGATTTCGTAGCTGAGGATTATAGCTTTGATCAAAGCCCAGGCAAGCCTCGGTGCATTATCCTGTTTTCAAATTATTTACTTTTATCACCTTAGATGGTTAGTTTGTAATATGCACTAAGTGACAAGAGTTGATTGAAACCGTAATTACATTTATAGAATCTTACCTTGGGTTAGTATTTTGGTACAGGTAACTCGATGTAGAGCTAAGCTAATAGTTTTTTTAACGGTAGAAGTCGAGTGAATAAGTCTTCACTCGCGAGCTATAGTTTTGGTACAGGATGGGTTATCTTGTCATATGGAATAAATTGGAGATCGGACAGAGAAGTAGGTGATAATATAACATGTGTCTATTCCAGATGCATGGAAAATATGTTGTAGCTCTGCCTGTGTCGATTAAGGATCGTTCGTTGTCGGCCCTATTGAGCAAGTTTAAATAGTACTGATTACATACTGGATCTATGGGCCCCAGAAAACCGATGTAGCCCAATGTGCGTAGTGATTGGACTTAACCGAACCTCTCTTCTGGAGATGATAAATGGGAGAGCTTTGGGGCTAACCATGGATAGACCCGGTGTGGTTATCACATGGAAGACCACTGCTCGGGAGAGGTGAGCATCAGACCGACGCTATGTATCATTGGCGTGAAAGGTTGTCATGTATGGCTTCCGTGAAGCGCGTACATGTCGTGTAATCAGGTTTCTTCAGCTGGATGTAAATCGATTCGAATCGCTGCCCCTCATAGTAACGAGTACCACTTGTCTCTTTGAGTCACATCGTACTAAGGAGTTAAATAATTATGGAATATGATTATGTTTAATCTCTCAAAAACTTCTTGGCATTTTGTATGATATAGTTTTAGTGCAAATTAAATTTATCTTTTTATAACTTAATATACCGCTAAAACAAGAAAGTAAGGATTCACTCATAGTGCTATCTTTGCAAATAGCCAACTCTGATGAGTTAGCTTTTTCATTTTTAGGAGTCGGTCTGTAGATAGCCATTTTGTTGGATAAGTCTTGCTGAGCGTTAGTTGCTCAGGGTTTTGTGGTTGTTGTTTTTTGTTGCAGATGCTTTCTCTTTTCCTTCGCAGTTCTAGTCAGAAGGAGCAACCTCTGAGGGTGGCTTCGTTTACTGGGAGCCTTGCTCGTCACCTTGAGTGAGTTGTCGCTAGTAGGTACATCGTATAGGCTCGATGTATCCTTTTACTTAGTATCCAGAATGCCTTTGTGTAATAGGTTTGTAGCTTTTGTACTTTAAAAACTTGTGGTTTGTAAACTTAAATAACAAGTTTGTAATATATTTTATCGTGCTTGAGCTATACTGTAGTCCTCGCTTCGTCGAGTGACATCCGATATGATCCTGAGGTCGATGGTTCGTATCTCTCAAGGTACGGGCTGTCACACGGCGGGGAGGGCCTGGGAGATCGAGGTCGGGAGCGACGGCGACCGAAGAAAGGAGGCGATGGCAGAGAGATGAGACCCAGCGCAAACGGAGGAGATTTGGCACGGGAGAGATGAACGGCCCAGACCACGTTCGGTTCTAGGAACAGTGCGTGACGGCAGGTTTATAGATTTAGTATGATTCCTCTCTAAACTCCCTGTTTCAGTGGAAGGGGTTAGAAACGGTGTGGAAGTGGGATAAACCGATCTGATTTAAAATACAATCTGATTAGTAATGATCGTTCGGTTAGGATCAACAGAACTAGAAATCAGTCTATCCCACCCATTCCCACCCCTTGAGTGTTTGAACGAAATCAACTGATATAAATAATGATGGATTAGAGGGAGAGATTCAAGCTAATCTTTAACTGAATACATGTATTTAGTATATTAGATTAGACAGAGATAGAAATTTAATCAAACAATAGATTTGAGTGACCTGATAAGCAATATGACTAGCAGCCAGAACCAAAACATGCACACTGAACAAGACCTACAGGATCCATCTTAGACCTTATTTTGGAACGGAGAATGAAAAAAAATGTAGAAATAGAAAAAATGTAAAAATTAAGAAAGTGAGAAAGGCACAGGAATTGGAAATAAAAGAATTAGAAACTTTTGTTGTTTGTGTTGCAGGAACGGAAAAACAGGGGAATAGAAAATTAATTAATAAATACATATCCATTCTACTAATAAATTAAGATCTCACAGGATCGGAACAACGTGAAGACCACAATGAGATTAAAAAAAAATATCAGGACAAGTAGAATCTGATGCATTATCAGCCTTCTTCATCTGTTTTTGGCCAGCGCACTGGAGCATGGCAATGAACAGGACGCGTCCTGAGGCGCTCACACGCAGGCACTCCGTCGCGGGCGATCGGCGCGGCTGGCCGAGGGCACGAGGACGCCGAGATCAAGGAAAGTAAGCAGGACTGTAAGCTAAGATACGCACAAGCGTTACCGTTTCCATTGGACGAGACCTCATTTTTTGTTTCCTGTGAAAGTACAGGTAGTTCAGCCTTTCCTATGGAAACTTTCGTAGCCATTCCTACATTCCAAACGTCTGAGAACGTCAGCGAAATAAAGCAATCGATTTCCTTCAAAATTCCTTTAGAAATCCCTTGTTCCAAACACCCCTTAGCCCCGTTTGGAACTTAGGAATTTCACAGGAATTTCGCAGAAATTTCACAGGAATCAGTTCAATTTCACAGAAAAAACGTAGGATAAGTAAATTTTTTCGCATTCCAAATGGGGCCTTAAACATCCAGCGCAGCAGCTTCACATACCCAAACCCCCGCACCACTCTACTCTGACGGTGCCGCGCGGGCACGGCCGGGGTCCTGCCTTGTCACGCTGCGTGCTTCAATGTGCTTCACCACTGCCGACTAGATGGCCATGCATCTGGACTTCAAATACCGTGGTGCCCCATAGCCGGAGGTAGCGACTTCAATCCAAGCCTAGAGTTGACGCCGAAATCGGATTCAGAACAGCACACCACGCGCAACATCCATGTGCGGAACGTCGATGTAGCCTTGACGAAAATCACCATGAGCACCTAAGAAAACTCACCTCGGAAGGGACCTCGTCGGAGAAGGATCTTCTTAGGATTGATCCGAGCTCGGTCAGGCCAGCCGAATTGCCTTCACACATCGCCATGATGCAAGAAGAACAGAATTGGGGTCGAGTAAAGGAATTAAGGTTTGAAAACGTAAAAAATATAAAGGCGGTTTGAAAAGTCGATTGGGATGCCCTCAATCGGTCAGAGGCCTCTTTTTATAGAGGTGAGGTGGTCTTACCTCAAAAGGTTTCGAATCCTACAATTTAAGACGGAAATAACAATTGAAACTGACATCACTGGACAGTCTGGTACGTTGATGGATACTCGCGTCACTGGACACTCTAGTACAGTGCCAGATAATCCGTCGTGTAAAATCCGAAACCCGAGAGGACTTACTGGACAGTCTAGTAATATGCCGGACACTTCGGTACGCAAAACCACCGGACCTGAGATGGCATATCGAACAGTCCGGCAACATACCATACATTCCGATGGGCTCAGAGCTCCAACCCGAGAAGGCTTGCCGGAGGATCCGGCAATGCACCGGACAGTCCAGTGGGCGGAAAAGGCCCAAACCCGAGAGGCTTGCCGGAGACTCCGGCATTATGTCGGACGCTCCAGTAGCACCAATTTTTCAGTGTCAACACATGCCCCTTGCTTTTTTGTGAAGCCCCTGCACGTCAAAGCATTCTAAGCACCCAAAAATATCTAAGGACGATGGTTTTTCGACTCATCGGCCATATTATGAGTTTTTAGCAACGATATTCATCATATCAACTAATTCTCTTTTAAGCGTTTTGCCCCACTCGGGTGATATTTCTTCAAGTATCGACCATTAAGAGCTTTAGGCAATGATACTCCTTGCAAGTCTTCTACCATGTAGGTATTTTCAGTTATGACTCTCGTTATTCTATATGGTCCTTCCCAACTAGGAGACCACTTCTTGAACTTGTTGCTCCTCAAACCAATGGGTAGAATTGTTTTCCAAACTAATTCATCCACCTGAAAAGTTTTAACTTTCACCTTTTTATTGTAGGCCCTTGCAACTTTGGTCTTGTCTTTCTCAATTTCTTTTAAGGTGTTTAATCGCTTATCGGTTACTTCATTAATATTATCTAACATCAATGCACCATACTCATCGGTGGATAAGTCATTCTGTCTAGCTAATCTTAGAGCTCCTAGATTTATCTCGACAAGTAAAACAGCCTCTTATCCATACACAATCTCATAGGGTGTTACTTTAGTCGCTCCATGGCTAGATATCCGATGAGCCCATAAAGCTTCCAATAAGACTTCATGCTACTTTTTGGGGTGATCCTCTATCTTTTTTTTAATGAGTTTGACGAATGTTTTATTGCTAGACTCGTCTTGACTATTGGTCTGAGTGTAATATGGAGAAGAATTGAGCAACTTAATTCTATAGGATTTGACAAATTCACGAACATGACCTGATGTAAATGAGGTTCCTTGTTCTGTGGTAAAAGTTTGCAGTATAGCGAATCTATGGATAATATGGTTAGTGATGAACTTAATTACCTCTTTATGTGTTATGTTCTTAAGGGCAACTACTTTGGTCCACTTGGTGAAATAATCCGTTGCTACTAACATGAGGCAGTGTCCTTTAGAGGATGGAGGATGTATTTGTCCCACGAAATCCTACCCTCAACCTTGAAATGGCCAAGGTTTGATGATAGGATTCATCATGGTAGCTGGTGCTAATTGAATATTCCCGAATTTTTGAGACTCTTCACACCCTTTGTAGCTTCTTCATCACCTAGACACTTCAAAAGCAAATTGTCTCCCGTTCGGCGATACAAATGACCATCAATCAAAGTGTATTTGAAGGCCATGTGCCAAACTCTTCTTTCTACCCTTTGTTTTGGATCGTGCATGTAAGAAATTATGAGAGATCTCCAATCTAAAGATTCGGCAGTGCCATTATTTGTCTTGTTAATAGCCGAATTTTCCAATTCTAGCATCTCATACATCGGTTTCTTAATAATAAAAAATTTTCCTTTGCTAACATTGTAACCTGATGCTTGTTGTGCTAAATCATTGGCTCTACTGTTTTCTAGCCTAAGCATGTGGTACATGTGAAATTCATCCATCCTTTTGACCACATCTAGGCACTTGTCTAAAATGGCATTTAGTGACCCATCTAAACATTGAAAATTTTCGGCAACTTGTTGCACTAACATCTCTAAGCCGAACAACATCACGTCATATTCGGCTAGATTATTAGTGCAATTATATTCTAATTGGTTTGAAAACTTAAAATACACATTATGAGGAGAAATCAATACCACACCAATACTTTGACCCTCTTTGCAAACCGATCCATCAAAATACAACTTTCAAGAGGTGAATGTTATATAGCCCACATCTAAATCGTGCTCTAAATCAATCCGATGCTCAACAATAAAATTAGCAACGATTTGGCCCTTTATGGACATTAATGACTCATAAGCCAAATCATAGTCAATCAAAGCTTATGCCCACTTTCTAAGCCTACCACTAGAAATTGGTCTATGCAACATGTGTCTACTATGATAAGCAACCATACAAGTACTAGATAACAAGTAATGTCTCAACTTAGTGCAAGCATAATACAAGGAAAACAGAGTTTCTCGATAGGAGTGTATCTTGTTTTCACATCTACCAACCGTCAGCTCACGTAGGTGATCACATACTCTCTTCCTTCGGTTTCTTGCATCAAAACAGCCCCAATCACATCATCCTCAGCTGCCACACATAGGCGAAAAGAAGGTCCCCTCCTAGGCGCCCTAAGAACCGGAGGTGATGATAAGTATTTTTTGATCTTCTCAAAGGCTTCTTATTGTTTTGCCCCCAAGTGAATTCGGTCTCGTCTTTCAACCGAAGGATAGGAGTGAATGCATTAACCTTTCCCGATAAGTTGGATATAAATCTTCTCAAGTAATTTACTTTACCTAAGAATTTCTGCACATCTCTTTTGCATATAGGTGCTTGCACTTTTTGTATGGCTTCTATTTTTCTAGGATCTATTTTTATATCATTCTCATGAATAATGAAACCTAGGAACTTTCCCGCCGATACACCAAAAGCACATTTGAGTGGATTCATTTTTAAACCAAATCGGCACATACGTTCTAAAGCAAGACACGAATCGATCAAGTGTGGATCTAAAGCAGCCGATTTAATCACCACATCATCAATATAAACTTCCATGATGACCCCAAGCAAATCATTAAAGATAAAATTCATAGCCCTTTGATAAGTGGCGCCTGCATTTTTAGCCCGAAAGTCATAACAACCCATTCAAATAAACCGACAAACCCGAGACATCTAAATGCAGTCTTAGACATATCATCTTTGGCCATAAAAAATTGATTATAACCTGCATTACAATCAAGAAAACTAATCACTTTATGGCTCGAAGCATCATAAATTAGCATGTCGGCTATAGGCATTTGATACTTATCTTTGGGAGTGACACTATTCAGATATCTAAAATTAATGCAAACTCTTATCTTACCCGTGTTTTTCTTCTCGACGGATACGATGTTAGATATCTACTCCACATACGTACAAAGTCTTATAAAATTTGCATCAAGTAATCGGTTTACCTCTTCTTTAATCCGATCATACATGTCCGGATTGAACCTTCTCATTGGTTGCTTAAAAGATCTAAAACTAGATTTGATAGAAAGCCAATGTTCTACAAGTTCATGGCTTAATCCCGGCATTCCATTGTAAGACCATGCGAAGCAATCTATATATTCTTTTTAAGAGCTCGATTAATTTTGTCTTATAATCAGCTTTCAGATTTTTGTTTATAAATGTCGGCCTTGGGTTTTCATCATTACCAAGATTCACCTAGAGGATCGACCGATGTAAAACCCTGTCCTACCTTATCCATGTCTTCTATTTCTTCTGTAATTTCACACATATCGTTCACATTAGCCCGATAGTGTTCAACTCTTTTTTTTGCAACCAATCTAAATTAGACTCCCTTGAATCACATAATATAATTGAGCCGATTTTTCATCGGCTTTACATTGACGGATACAAATCCATCTTTAGTAACACTAAGAAAATCATAATCCGTCAAATCTAAACCTGTCAAACACTTGACATTATTATACGGCAACAAAGATGAATCGGTAATGGCAATACAAGCCGATACATCCTCGTGCACCATTTCTACCTCATCACCAACCCATTGTATCAAAAATTGGTGTAAAGTAGATGAACCACATTTGTTGGTGTGGATCCAATCACGTCTCAAAATCAAACTATAGCTCCTCCGAACATCGGCAACAAAGAAAGCGGTAGCCATAGTTTTACTTACAATGGTGAGCTCCATGGAAGCAACCCCTTTAGCTTCAATAGGATCTTTTTCTCTCACACCGTTCAAAGTCATGTTGGTCCGGATGAGTTCATCATTGGCCTTACCTAGTTCTTAAACAAAGAATATGTCATTAGATTAACAATGGCACCTCCATCTACAAGCATATCAGAAATTGGTGTACCATGAATATCTCTCTTTATGTAAAGTGGCTTCAAATGGTTATTCAATTCTTTGAGTTTCTCAAAGATAGCATTTTTAGGACCAAAGTCAAACTGAGCCATAACCTCTTCCTCTTCTACTAAAGAATAGTCTGAAAGAGACAAGCAAATAGTATTAACATTCATACCTTCTAGAGGTGGCGTCGGCTCACAGTCTAGAAGGTCATCATTATCAAACTCGAACATGTCGACGTCCCCCGTTGGCTTGGGCGCGGCGGAGTTCTCCACTGACACGGTATCGGCTTGGTCCGGTCTCCACCAAGGTTGCCGATTCTTCTAGCAATGGTGAAGTTGGAAGTTTGGGCTTCTTCACCCTCCATTGCTTACCTTGAAGGACCATTGGCTTGACTTCATTGAATACTTTGTCCCTCTCTTTTTTTGCTTCTTGCTCTCGCATCTCACGTAAGTGTAGTCGCTGTAGCTTCCTCTTTTGAGTTCGTGTCAAGCCAGAGGGACACCACCTCGCCACATGTATTTGGAAGAGGGTTTGCTACCACTAGCTTCGCGATCATGAGAAGCTTTCTCAACCAGATCACTCACCGTGATCGGTCCATTGAAGACTCCACCAATCTTAACATTGGTCATGCCGATTTTCACGACACCTCCGGATGCATTTTTCTGATTTACAAAAGTTTGGGGAGCATAATCGTTACCTTGTTTGACGCATCACTCCTGTTTTGGGGCGACTACAAAAGCACCTTTCTTTGTATTGATCGGCGAAGATCCAGGCGAATCGTTAGCATAATCGGAGAGCCTTGTGAAGATGTCCCCTTTGGGTGTGCCCCACCCCGGATGAAACGACGGGTATTGCATTGGTGGAATATGCATCCACGGTCCCATATGTGGATTTCACATTGGCACCGGAGGATAAGGCATGGGAACACACCATGGTGGAGGCAAACCGAACATAGTTGGAGGAGGAATAGGCATGGTCATATTCGGTCTCACTTCTTTCCTAGGACGCTCATCCCCATGAGGAGATCTTGGTCGCTTGGCCGATCGATTCTACGAATCGGTCTTTTGATGTGTGTACTTTTCCGTGAGGCGGTGAAGTGTACTTCTGAAAGTTATCTTCTTCTCCTTGACCTTACTCTCATTCACCTTCCACCTACCCACTTCGGGATTCTTAGGTTTGATCATTTTGGGCTGTGGAGCTTGCCCCTGGGTCCTGAGCCTCTAATAATAACTTTGATGGACTCACTACCATCGAAAGATTTCTCTAGTACCACTTTCCTAAAAGTGACCATGTCACTTGAAGGAGCGGGCCGTTCCTCCCCGATGATGACATTCTTCCCTTTTGTGGTATCGGCTTGATGTGGCCGAATCAACACCTCATGGTTGAGATCCAAAGTGTTCATCGGGAACGGGTGCTTATCTATTTGCATTTCTTTGAGACTCAATCGTCCTTCATGATTGGACTTGTCGACGAAAAACATTACAATCATTAATAGCATGAGAATATGAATTGTGCCACTTACAATATGCTCCACGCTTTATTTCTTTCGCCAGTGGATTGTATAGGATAACTTAATATACCCACTTTTATGCAGCTCATCAAATATTATATCGTATTTGGCTTCATCAAAGGTGTATCTCACATCATCTTTCAGATTCTTATGAACTAGTTTGAGTGCATCACATGCTAAAGATTTACTCTTAGATGGCCAATTGAATTCAGCTGCAAGTATATCGTTGGACTCATCATCGGTGCTATCCGAATCATATTCAACAACATGAACATTGTGCCGAATTTTATGATCATGCTTTGATTCTTTGCTTCGGCTCTCTTGTGCCGAAGCCTTTTGTTGGAGTTGTGTGAGAGTAATAAAATTATAACCCTTCAACTTTTCCCTAAGATGAGACTGTAAACCGTTAAAAGCTAAATCGGTCTAATCTCTTTCAGAAATTGTCACATTAAAGCAACGGTTCTTTATGTCTCTAAACTGACGAATGAAACTAGCAACCGTCTCATCCTTCTCTTGTCTAGCCGATGTTAAATATGACAATTTTAATTCATTGTCTCCGCAATAAAAATGATCGTGGCATTTGTGTTTCAAGAATTCCCATGTGCAAATAGAATCTGGAGGCAAAGATGAGAACCATGAAAATGCGATTCCGGTTAATGACAAGGAGAAAAGCCTAATTTTTAGAGCATTGATGTTATTGGCTTCTCCTAGTTGAGCGGTGTATTTGCTAATATGTTTCCAAGTTGTCGAAAGTGCTCACGGGCATTCGCGGCCCACGGCCGAAATCGCTTACAGAGGTGAGGTTCAAACTTTACGACCGAAATTTCGATTGTTCTTCAAACCACAGCATGTTACAGATGCCCATTGGCACTCTGTTCTTTCCTATCAGCACTGGTTGGTTTTTTGCTAAACCTGCATCACAAAGAGTAAACATGAACATATATAAGTAGCACGTGTTAACCAAAGATATGCTAGTCGTATGCTTTTTCTTGTAAGCTAGATGATTGAATGAGTCCTTAGGCTTCTTTAAGGGCTTGTTCGGTTTTTATCAAATCCATTTGGATTAGAGGAGGATCGAATCCATTGTTCTTTAGTTGTGTGGATTGAATCCACCTCAATCTACTACAATCTCCTCCTGTTCCATAAAATCGGACAGACCCTAAATGAGGTCTTCCAATAAGAGATATAACGGTCCCCCAATAGTAAGTGCCCCTCCCATAGCGGTTTCTGGAGTTTCTGTCACGCTCTCATCCTTAAGTATGTACCATAGTTAAGGCACACTTACTCTGCTCGCATGGGTTATGGAGTCAAGATCTATTCATCATGATTACATCAAGCTGTCTGGCTGTAGCACTCAGCAAATTAAGCATAGAATCAAGTATACATGTAAAAATTTTAGTGCCAGAAGAACATACATCATCATAAGAATACTTACAATCAAATATGCTTAGTGCGAAATACAAGATACATCACCTCCTTGGAAGCCTACTGTTGACACCTAAAATTTGCATTTTGAGAAGACCAAAAGTTCCGGTGTCCTAAATCGGACGCTCCGATTTAGTAGATCGAATAAGATAGAAAATACCTAAATTCTATCTGATAATGATTGTTTAGCAAAAATTATTTTCTTACATGTTTTTTAGGACGTGGAAGGTATTTTCGAAGAATTTGGCTAAATTCTAGTAAAGAAGGAAAGAAATGCTTAATAAGACATGAATAGGAATCCAAATCTATGATTTGAAGGCTCCATGACGTAGCCCTCACCGAGACGATCGAAACGGGTATATGGCTCGCCTAATTTGAAAATCGGACGAGGAAATTACGGACTTAACAAAAAACGTTCGAGTCGCCACCCGAGTATCTGGTAAGGTGCCGAAGTATCCGGTACCGAAGTGTCCGGTACAGTACCGGAGTGTCCGGTAAGCCCTCTGGACGTGAGATTTTGCCCACCGAAGTCTCTAGCAAAGTGCCGGAGTGTCTGGCACCTGTAGTCTTTTTTTTTTGTAGTTTTTAGACCAAATCGGAGCTAATTTGTTTTCTAATCAAGGAGATCCGTGGCTCCATAGGGTAAGACCACCCCACTTCTATATAAAAAGGCCTAAGGCTTATTGAGTAGGCAACCCAATCGATTCTACCAATTGTTTCTTTATTTTTTACCTTTTCAAACCCTAATCCTCTTCCAAACCCTCTATGCTGTTCATCCACCAGTCTCTACGGCCATAGATGATGTCTTAGGGCCTGCCGGCCGATCTAGGGTACGTTCGGCGACGCTCACGCCCAGGCGGGGTCTCTCCTGGGCAGGAGATTTGACGACATTTGCTAGTTTGCTCGTAAACTAGTCATTTTTCGTTACGAAAGCGCGTTGTCTACCACTTTGTAGGTTTGTTTGTAAACCTAGCCGCCCTTCACAACAAAATCGTGATACCTACAGCTTCACGAACCGACCGGAGGTAACATTGTCGATCTTGTCTGTTGCGACCCGCACGACCTAGTGCTTTCGGTGCGTTGATCCAGATCTTTTCAGCGTCAACACACTTTTTGGCGACTCCGCTAAGGACAATTATTCGGTTTTTATCGTAGTAACCGAATGTTTCTAACCTAGCCTTTTCTCTAATTGATCCGTCTTTGTGATTCGTCATAACCATTGCGTTGGGCCTCTTTGGGCTGATTGCATCTATTTACGATTGTTTTTATTCTTGTTGCAGATTTTACTCGCAAAGGTCAAGAATAAAGAAGAAAGAATCAAGGCCACCTTGTTGTTGCGGTTTGATCAAGAAGAGAATAGAAGCAAACACTTGGCGGGCTATATGTATCGTCACGATGATCACGAGGTACAATATGTAATATCCTCACTTAATGCTCATTTTGCAAGCATCGCAAATTTTCATATTGATGTTGCTAGATACCCTAGTGAGCATGTTGCATCAACTAGTCATTATAAATATAGTGGTCTTAACTATTCGAATCATCATTCTGAATATATACATAGACCCATTGTTCACGATGCATTTGCTCCAAGTTTAAATTTTACTAGCAACATTCAATACACATATCCTCACGCATCGGCAATGGGGCAAGCTTATATGCCGATGGGTAGTTATCAAGGTCAGGCCAACATGACGGGTTCAGCTAAGTTTTATAAAACACCACATACCAATAATTTTATGAATACCCAATATAGTGTTTCTTCTTTCAATGTTTCGACACAAGTTGCACCATCTATGATAGCTTCATATAATGTGCCGATACATGACACGTATAGCCATTCTAGTTCATATCTTTCATCTAATTGTTCTCAAGTGCCATATGATACTTGGCATGTTGCTAGAGTGGAGGTTACACTAATAAATTCAGCACTATACTCGAAACTTCATGATCATAATTCGGCTCCTTACGTTGTTGAAAATTGTAGCCGAATTAATAACAATCCAGTAAACATTCACATACCTCCACATGCTACACTTGCATATACTTTGCCCACCAATTTGGCTTTAGGTGCAAACAATAATATAGCCTAATACATGGAAATTCAGCAATATCTCCTAGTTCGCCTTCGGATAAATCTTTGTATGTCAAGGAGAAATTAGATGCAGTTTTTGAAAATTTTATAGCTAGAATTAGAAGTCCTTCCATGGCCAAAGCAGGGGTAGAAAGCCAAAGCTTACTTTTGAAGAGTTTTTGGCTAAATATATAGAAAAGATAGATACAAAGAATGATCATAAACCAAATCACCTAAAGCCATCAAGAGTGCCTCTACAATACAAATATGATGATTCAAATCAGCAAAGAAAGAGAGTTTATTCGGAGGATCCGTATATTCCTTTTACGCTGATTGTACCAGCTTCATATGGATCAAAAACTGTAGCTTGTCATCCTTGCATCATGGGGGTGGTATAATCCAAAGATGCAGCCTCAATCATATCATCAACACGATGACACTACAAGAAAGCAAACCGTCGGAAGACAACCATATTCGAAAGACCGTTTCAATAAAAAGAATCGGTCAATAGCTCAAGAGAAGAGGAAGGTGGTTCGATAAGTTTATCATGTCAAAAAGGACATATTCGAAAGACCGTTTCAATAAAAAGAATCGGTCAATAGCTCAAGAGAAGAGGAAGGTGGTTCGATAAGTCTATCATGTCAAAAAGGACGGTCATAAGGGCAAAAGTTCAGATGTGAGTTCAAGTGGAGAAAAGCCGATTCGTGCTTTGAAAACTTCGGCTATTAATGGCAAAAAGTTGAAGCAACTAAGCGTTGATATTCTTGATGCCAAATCTGAACCAAAGAAGTTAAAGGCGCCCAAAAGAAAATTAAAGTTGCCAATTCTCAAGACGAAGGCACAACTGAGAGGTCCACTTGATTTCTCAAATTGGCAAATAAAAAATTTGTAAAAACTTAGTGGAAGAGTTGAAGAAGAAGGGCATGTCATGGATTCCCAAAAAAAGGTTGCAAGAACTTGACAATAGTGATAGTCAAGTGATGGGCACAAAGAAGATAATGGAACGTAAGAAGACTAAGAAGCCATTAAGGTATGTACCCAATCAGCAAAACTATTGGTCATTGCTTTGTCATGATTCATTGTCCATGTCACAAATGCGTATGTATTGGAGTCATCCTCATGCTATTTGTTCTCATCTTTCTTGGCTTATTTACTTTAATCCTTGAACACTCAAATACTATGCATACCATGAAGGGCTATTTCCAAATGACCGTACCATTACTTGAATTGCTTTGGGTGCAAAGACCGAAATAACTACATGTATAGCACTTGTACTCGTTCTTAGAGTTTATTTCGGTTGTACAAGTCATGTGAAGGATATATCATTGTGCTCACATCGGTAAATTCCTAGATGCTAAGTCTTATATCATGAATTCGACATTGTTAGGCATTTATGCAGCCAATGATTTTTGCTATATATTTGGGATAGCAAGTATCCGGTTACAATATCAATAGAACTTAATTGTAATGACTGATACTTGGAGTTACCGATTTTGAGATAATTTGGCTGTCGTTGTTCTAAAGACTTGGTAAAACCAAATTAGAGTATTTGAGAGTCTTTTTAGTCATTGCCCATGTGATTCTTCCCTAATATTACATGGGAAGTTCGAAGTTTGGCATATAAGCATTTTTATGAACTATTAAGTTCTATTACCGAACATTAAAGAATTTGATGAGAGTGTTTAAATGTAGTACGACATAGTTGTGACATAGGTAGAAGAGCATGAGCCTTCTATAGCCAATGAGTTGTAACCAACCATCGTTGAGCTATTAATAACTTCGACACTCGGGGGGGGCAAAAGCCGTTAAGTGAGATATAAGGAAGAAGATGCTACAATAGAAGTATTTGTCCTGCTTGTCAAATATATAGTGAAATGCTTAGTTTCATTCGACCAAAAATATGAATGTTATCTTGTGAGAAAACAAGGCTAATGGATGATTTGTTTATCACTTTGGACAAAATCTGCAGTCATCAGCGTGTCCAGTATAATGCCGGAGTGTCTGACAAGCCCTCTCGAGTTTGGGGTATTTTGTTCACCGGACTATCTGACATGGTGACCAGACTGTTCGGCAAACCCTCTCGGGTTCAGGTACTTTGTACACCGAACTGTCCGATGCAGGACCAGGATGTCCGGTGACCGGAGAATCCTGTATAATGCCGAAGTATCTGGCAAGCCCTCTCGGGTTTAGGTGCTTTGTACACCGGACTGTCTGGTTTAGGACCGAAATGTCCGGTGACCGAAGTATCCGGTATAATGTCGAAATATCCGGCAAGCCCTCTCGGGTTCAGGTGCTTTGCACATTGGACTGTCCGGTACATGACCGGAATATCCGACGACCGGAGTGTCCGATGATTTGCTGGACTATCCGGCAAACCCTCTCGGGTTCGGATGTTGCGCACCGGACCATCCGATATAATGCCAGATTAAAGATTAAACTTCAATGGTCAAAAAGCCAAAATATTTAGTTGATACGATCTAACACATTGCTACAATTGACAGAATATTATTTCAGCAACTCGATTGGTTTTTGTTAGATATATTGGCTCTAAATAACCGATATCTTATTTATCATCATACTTGAGCAATTTTGGGAACAAGAATTTTTTTTAACACGCTAACTTTGCCAAAAAACATTGGGGCACGTGTTGACACCCAAAATTTGCATCTTGAGAAGACTGAAAGTTTCCCAAATCGGACACTCCGATTTAGTAGACCGAATACGATAGAAAATAACTAAATTCTGTCCGATAATGATTGTTTAGCAAGAATTGTTTTTTAGCATGTTTTTTAGGACGTGGAAGGTATTTTCGAAGAATTTGACTAAATTCTAGTAAAGAAGGAAAGAAGTTCTTAATAAAACATGAAGAGGAAGCCAAATCCATGATTTGAAGGCTCCATGACGTAGCTCTCACCGAGATGATCGAAACGGTTATATGGATCAAAAACTGAACGAGAAAATTACGGGCTTAACAAAAAACGTCCGAGTCGTCACCGGAGTGTCCGGTAAAGTGCTGGAGTCTTCGGTACCAGAGTGTTTGGTATAGCACCGGAGTGTCCAGTAAGCCCTCTCTATACGCGGGATTTTGCTCACCGGAGTCTCCGGCAAAGTGTCGGAGTGTTCCGTACCGAAAATCTATTTTTGGTAGTTTTTAAACCAAATCGGAGCTAATTTGTTTCCTAATCAAGGAGATCCATGGCTCCACGGGGTAAGACCACTCTATCTCTATATAAAGAGGCCTAAGGCCAATTGAGGAGGCAACCCAATCAATTCTACCAATTGTCTCTTTGCTTCTTACCTCTCCAAACCCTAATTCTCTTCCAAACCCTCTATGCTGTTCATCCACCGTCTCCACGGCCATAGATGACGTCCTAGGGCCTGCCGGCTGACCTAGGGCACGTTCGGCGGCGCTCACGCCTAGATGGGGTCCCTCCCGGGCGGGAGATTCAACAGCTTTTGCTAGTTTGCTCGTAAACTAGTCGTTTTTCGTCACGAAAGCGCGTTATCTACCACTTTGCAGGTTTGCCAGTAAACCTAGCCGCCCTTCACAGCGATATCGTGATACCTACATCTTCACGAACCGATCGGAGGTAACCCTGTTGATCTGGTCCGTTGTGACCCGCACGACCTAGTGCTCTCAGTGCATTGATCCGCATCTTTTCGGCGTCGACACTTACCACAGCGGCGTGATCAAGTCATATTGAACTTGCTCCTAACCTTCAAGAGATTTGTTGGGGTATTGTCACCATCAACGGGGTAGAATTTAGATTAGAGGGGAAGAAAGGGTACCGACGGCAATTCTTGGAGCCAACGGCCAGCGGACTTCTTCAGCTGGTCGTAGAGCTGGGGCTTCAGGCCCTGCAGCACCAGTCCGTTTGTGCGCTCAACCTGCTGATGAAATCGAGGTGGATGTTGTAGTCATCGCATAAGTCTCAGAATTCCCAGCCGATGAACTGCGTGCTGTAGTTGATGATGATGGAGTAGGGGAATGATTTTGTAGAAGAATCCGACCTCTCGACCAGTGATGTGTCAGGAATCAGCTCGGCTTCAATTCACTTGGTGAATTTGTTGACCCTAACGTAGAGGTGGGTGAAGCCCTTGGACGCGGCCCAGAATGGCCCAAGGAAGTCAAGCCCTCAAACCGCGAACAACCGTGTGATGGGGATCATCTGTATGTCTTGGGCCGATAGGTGTGTCTGTCGTGCATAGTACTAGCAGCCCTTGCACACGTGGACCAGGCGCTCGGCATCGACAACTACGGTAGACTAGTAGAAACCTTGTCAGAAGGCCTTCCCAACCAATGTCCTCGATGTGGCGTGGTGTCCGCAGGCACCGAGTGTATTTCGTCCAGCAAGCACTGACCCTCCTAGAAGATGCAGCGCTGGAGAATGCCACTTGGGCTTCTCATGTAGAGCTCGCTGTCGATTATGACAAAGGCCTTTGCTCGTCTAGAGACGCGGCGCAACTCAGTGAGGTTGGAGGGTAGGGTGCTGTCCCTCAGGTTGGTGAGGATGTCCTGCGACCAGTCAAGGGTGACGGCCATAACTTTGTCTCCCAAGGTTGAGACTGGGTCGACCCGAGAAATGCCTGGCCTTGGGTCGAAGTCGACATCCAAAGGTGGCTAGATGGTTGTTTTCGTGACGACGTCGGGGACAGGCTCGCAGCCTGAAGGCAACCTTGTTATATTGAAATTTTTAGAACGGCAAAGTGAGCACTAGGTAATGCGGGTCGTAATGGACCGGATCGGTGAATCTGCCAAAACCGGAACTTCCAATTTTCTCTGATCTGTTCGAGAAAGGGGTATGTATCACGATTTTACTGTGAACGGCGGCTAGATTTTCGGACAAACCAGCAAAGGGGTAAACAACGCGCTTCCGTGACAAAGAACGACTAGTTTACGAGCAAACTAGCAAAGGCTGTCGAATCTCACGTCCGAAAAGGGGCGAGAGCATCACCGGACGTGCCCTAGATCGGCCAGTAGGCCCTAGGACGCCATCTCTGGTCATGGAGACCTGTGGATGAACAGCATGTGTAGGTTGGAAGAGAGAATTAGGGTTTGAGAGGTAAAAATGTAAAGGTACGATTGGAGATGTGACTGTTGTCCCTCAATCGGCCGTGGCCCTCTCTTTATATAGAGGGCAGGTGGACTTATCCCGTGGAGAGCCGGAAACTCCAACAAATTGGCAAGAAATCAAATTTGAAACACTTTCTGAAAAACAGGCAAAACCAGAACTTCCGGAATCCTAAACCGAAACTTTCAGTTTCCTTTGGGGCACAAATCAGCAAAACCGGAACTTTCGGTTAACAAAATCGGAACTTTCGGTTTTGCAGCTGTGTGCATTTTGAGAAGTCTGCAACTTCCTCGTCCGGGCTTCAAATTAGGACATCCATATATCAGTTTCGATCATCTTAATGAGGGCTACATCTTGGAACCTTCAAACCAGGAATTGGGCTTCATCTCCTTTCATTTATAATCACTTTTTGGTCTCTTCTAAGCAAATTAGTTGTAATGTCTATTTGTAACCTGAAACCATGTCTAAACACTAAACTTGTGAAATAATCAGAGTTATCATTGATGTAAAATTTTTTGCTCCTAGTGAGCCTGCCAAAACCGGAACTTCCGGTCTTGAACCCTCCGGCAAACGGCCGGACACTCCTGTGGCCGAAGCCTCGGTACCAGGGAAGGCTTGCCGGATACTCAGGTCAGATGCCGGACACTCCGGTGAGGAGTTAGCCATTTTTTGCCATAGTGAGGCTGCTGAAACCGGAACTTCCGATTTTGCCTGGATGCCAATGTTGAGTGTTAACATATGCTCCCTTGTTTTTTGGTGAAGTTTATATACCAAAGAACATTCTTTAGACCCAAAATTATCCAAGAGTGATAGTTTACCCAAACAAACCATTGGCTATATTAATTTAGAAGATGGTATTCATACATTTAGCCGAATAGAATTAGGTACCTCAGTGATATTTGATGGTCGGCAACAATTTACTGTGTAGTGTCTTCGTCATGTAAGAATTTTCATGAATAACCCTCAAGTCCTTGGGTTTGGCTTCATGGTTCCAAAACACCAAAATCTAAATCACTACTTTTTGCCAAGACCAAAATTTTCAAAAGTGAGAACCCAACATCATTGCTTCTTTGGATGTGACATTATTAAGTTCAAGTATCGATCCTTCATGTGATTCAAGACCAGATATTTGAAATGAATGTTTGGAAACATAGAGTTCCATGGATTATCAATATTATCCTTCATCTCGCTTCGTGCCTTTTGCTCCCGAGTGTTGAAGTTATTAGTAGCTCAACGATGGTTGGTTACAACTTATCGGCTATAGAAGTCTTATGCTCTTCTACCCATGTCAAAACCATGATGTTCTGCACTTAAGCACTCTCATCAAATTATTCAATGTTTGGTAATAGAACCTAATAGTTCATAAAAATGCCTACATGCCGAATTTTAAACTTCTTTTGAAATATTGGGCTAGAATCACATAGGCAGTGACTAAAAAGACTCTCCAGCACTTTGATTCGACTCTATCTAGCTTTAAAATAAAAATAGCCGAATTATCACTTTCCCGGTCAAAACCAAAACTTCCTGTTTGCCAAACCGAAACTTCCAAATTTTTTAGGATTTCAGCATTGGTAATTTCGAGTATCGGTCATTTAACAATTGAAAATTAAGTTTCATCGGCATTGTAACCGGATACTCATCATGCCAAATACATAGCTACAATCATTATATGTTTAAATGCTTAACAACACCAAATTCATGATAGAAGATTTAGCATTTAGTCATTCATCAATGTGAGCACTATGATCCATCCTTCATATGACTCATATGACCGAAATAAACTCCAAGAAATAATACAAATGCCATATATGTAGTTATTTCGATCTTCACAACTAAAAGTAATTTAAGCAGTTGTAAGGCCATTTGGAAATAACCTTTCATAGTGTGAATAATATTTGGACTAAGAAGGACTAAAATAGAGCCAAGAAGGATGAGAACAAACATATAAAGATGGCTCCAAGTCATATGCATTTGTGGCATGGATAATGAATCAAGATGAAGAAATGACAAATAATTTTGGTGATCGAGCGTATACCTTAATTGTCTCTTAGTCTTTTTCTTTCCCGCCATCTTCTTTGCACCTCTCACTTGACCATCATTATTGTCACATTCTTGCAAACTCTGTTTGGGAACCCATGCCATGCCCTTCTCTTTTAACTCTTCCGCACTAAGTTTTCTCAACTTCGTTCTTTGCCAATTTGATAAGCCGAGTGGACCTCTCGGTTGTGCTTTTGTCTTGACAATTGGCAATTCTAACTTGCTCTTGGATACCTCAAACTTTTTTGGTTCAGATTTGGCATCAAGAATATCAACACTTAGTTGTTTCATCTCTTTGCCACTAAAAGCTGAAGTTTCGAAGTATGAATCGGCTTTTCTTCACTTAAATTCATATCTGAACTTTTATTCTTACGACCATCTTTTTTGACACGATAGACTTACCGAAGCACTTTTACCTTCTCTTGAGGTATCGACCGATTCTTTTTATCGAAACGATCTCTTGTATACGGCTGCCTTCCAGTGGTTTGCCTTCTTGTATTTATGTTTTGCTTAGAGGTTGCATCCATGAACCATGCCGCTCCCATGATGCATAAGGATGAAAGCCTATAGTCGGTGATCCATATGACATTGGTATAATCGACGTAAAAGGAAGATATGGAACCTCTGAATAAACTTTTTTTCTTTACCGATTCGAACCCTCATGTTTGTATTGTGAAGGCACTCTTGATGGCTTAGCGTTACAAGGTTTAGAATTATTCCTTGCATCTCTTTCTCTTACATATTTAGCCAAAAGCTCCTCAAAAGTAAGCTTTAACTTTCTACCCTTATGTTGGCCATGGCATTTACCGCCTTCAACATTTTTTGAATTGATTCCTGGATTTTTGCTCATTTCATTGACTCAGTGAAAACCGGAAGTTCTGTTTTGGCAAACCGTAAGTTTCGATTTTTCAGCTTTGCTGAATTTGGCCGATTTGAAGCTAATCGATCATGAGCAAGCTTAAAAACCTTCTGTTGCCCCCAATACACGATGGATCTTCTACAATCTCTGCGAAATCATCACCATTAACAATATCATCGTGAATCTCATTAGTATTTGTATTCTCTTCATTTGAAGGCTTTAAATCATTTTCGCCAAAAATCAACTCATTACTTTTAGATGAATCGGTCTGTGACTGATTTGGTAACCTTTTGCTACCATGACCAATTGAAGCCAACTGGTCATCCTTATGTGTTTCTCCAAAACTCAATCGTCCTCCATCAATGGCCGATTGAACTTTTTGACGAAACATATTGCAATTCGTAGTACTATGATCAAAAGAATTATGCCACTTGCAACATGCTCACTTCCCTGCATCCTCCAGTGATGATATGACTTTGTGATCCATGAGCCTAATAAAATTGCTCTCAAGCAAGTTATCAAATAGATCATCACACAAAGTCAAATCAAAAGTGTACTTCATTTTCTTTTGCTAATTCTTTTGAGGAGACGGCTTTAAGATTGAGCAAACAAATGGTTCAGATTTCTCATCTATCTATTCGGCTACACATTTACTTCTGTTTCTTTTACCAGATGCTTTAGAATCTTTTACCACAATAGCCTCGGTTTTTGTAACATCGGTTAATCTTGATTTTGTTCTTTTAAAACCGGAATGGCCACAAGTAATCCATTTAGATAAAGGCTATGGCAATGATGAGGTTGAAATTTTGAATGCCAAAATATTACTATTATTGGCCTTTCTAATTTTTAGAATGCATTGGCTGATACTATGTGAAGACTTTCCATTGCTAACAAGTAATTTACCATCCTCAATTGATCTCTTAAAATTATTTATCGTGGTAATGCCAATGGATGTATCAATTGAAAACTCATGATCTGATTGAGAATTAGGTAAAGTACTCGTAAAACGTACCTTATCAAATATATTGGAGTGTGTGGAGCCTTGATTTGGATATGTGAAAACTGGAAGTTCCGATTTATGAAACCAGAAGTTCTGATTTTTCCAGAATCACTGGAAACCATCAAATTGTGGTATGGCAACACCTTCGTCTTCTTTTCATCTCTATTTCCATGTTTCTGTTGATGCTCTTTATTTGACCTAACCTTGTTCGATTTTGGGTTGAGGTCGATGAATAATAAAATAATCGCTTGACAAACATATGACCTCTTTAGAAAAATTAAACATAGCTGCCCTTTTACATTTGATATCATCATGTGTAGCTGTGTTTGTTTTCTCAGTCTCATTTGTAGCCAATAATTCAGTAACAATTGGTTTTTTTATCGAAATGGCTTTTGATTCTTGCGAGATGTTTTGCAAAAATCTCATCCATTCCCTCATTGATTTTTGAAGATACTTCTTGAATCAAACATAGGAATCATTGCCGAACTTTCATCTATTCAGCTATGATTATCATTTGAACCCATAGCTGAATTATTGGACGAGGCATATGCATGTGTAGCATGTGGAGGTATGTGAACGCTTGCTAAATTTTCATTAATTCGGCTACAATTTTCAGCAACGTAAGGAGCCCGAATTATGATCGTTAATGCTTGAGTATAATGTCGAATTCGTAGGTGTAACCTCCTCTCTAGTAATATACGAAGCACCATATGGCACTTGAGAATGATTAGATGAAAAATATGAACTAGCATGACCATATGTGTCATGTATCGACATATTATATGAAGCTATCATAGATGGTGCAATTGGTGCCGATGCACTAAAAGAAAAAAGACTATATTGGGCATTCATAAAATTATTGGTATGTGTTATTTTATAAAACTTAGTCGAACCCATCATGTTGGCTTGATTTCGATAACCACTCATCGGCATATGAGCTTGCCCCATTGCCGATGCATGAGGATATGCATATTGAATGTTGCTAGTAGAATTTAAAGTTGGAGTAAACGCATTATGAACAATGGTTGCATCATGAACAATGGGTCTTTGCATGTATTCCGAATGATGATTTGAATAGTTAAGACCACTATATGTATAACGATTAATTGATGCAATATGCTCATTACGGTATCTAGCAACATCAATATTAGAATTTACGGTGCTTGCAAAACGAGCATTAAGTACTGATATTGCATATTGTACCTTGTGATCATCGTAGCAGTGTGGATAGCCCACCATATGCTTGCTTCTACTCTTTTCTTGATCAAACGGCAACAACAAGGTGGCCTTGATTTCTCCTTCTTCTTTTCCCTTGGCCCTTATGAGTAAAATCTGATCAACAAAAGACAAGAACAGCAACAAATAGATCCAATCTGCCCAAGAAGGCCAGATGCAATGGTAATGGTGAAACACAAAGATGGATCAATGAGAGAAAAGGCTAGGATAGAAAAATTCGGTTGTTATGATCAAAACCGAATAATCGTTTGCAGCGAAGTAGCTAAAAAGTGTGTTGACGCTCGGATCGAGTCAACGCAACGAGAGCACTAGGTCGTGCGGGTCGCAACGGACCGGATCGGTGAATTTGCCAAAACTGAAACTTTCGGTTTGGTAAATTGGAACTTCCGGTTTTCCCTGATCGGTTCGAGAAAGGGGTATGTATCACGATTTCGCCGTGATCGGCGGCTAGGTTTTTGGGCAAACCAGCAAAGGGGTAAACAACGCGCTTTTGTGACAAAGAATGACTAGTTTACAAGCAAACTAGCAAAAGCCGTCGAATCTCAGGCCCGGAAGGGACCCCGTGTGGGCGAGAGCATCGTCGAACGTGCCCTAGATCGACCAGTAGGCCCTAGGATGCCATCTCTGGTTGTGGAGATCCGTGGATGAACATCATGTGTAGGTTGGAAGAGAGAATTAGGGTTTGAGATGTAAACATGCAATGGTACGATTGGAGATGTGACTGTTGTCCCTCAATCGGCCGTGGCCCTCTCTTTATATAGAGGGGGAGTTGACTTATCCCGTGGAGATCCGAAAACTCCAACAAATCGGCGAGAAATCAAATTTGAAACACTTTTCGAAAAACAGGTAAAACTGGAACTTCCGAAATCCAAAACCGGAACTTCCTATTTCATCCAGGGTGCAAATCAGCAAAACCAAAACTTCCGGTTTATAAAATCGGAACGTCTGGTTTTGCAGCTTTGTGCATTATGAAAATCCTGTGACGATCCTCGTCCGGGCTCCAAATTTGGTCATCGATATATCTGTTTCGATTGTCTCGATGAGGGCTACATATTGGAAGCTTCAAACCAGGAATTGGGCTTCATCTTCTTTCATTTTGAATCACTTCTTGGTCTCTTCTTTGCAAATTGGTTAAAATGCCTATTTGTAACCTGAAACCATGTCTAAACACCAAACTTATGAAATAATCAGAGTTATCATTGATGTAGACAATTTTGCTCCTAGTGAGCCTGCCAAAACCAGAACTTCCGGTTTGGCATACCGGAATATCTGATTTTGAACCCTCCGGCAAACGGCCGGACACTCCGGTGGCCGAAGCCTTGGTTCGAGAGAAGGCTTGCCGGATACTCCGGTGACACACTGGACACTCTGGTGAGGACATCCATTTTTTGCCATAGTGAGGCTGCTGAAACCAAAACTTCCAGGTTTGGTAAACCGGAACTTCCGGTTTTGCCTGGATGCCAATTTTGGGTGCCAACAGAAACCAACATTAAGTGCCAAAGAAATTCAAATGTTATATTGGAATAATGTTCACACAACTCGTAGCTATTAAAGATATAGGGTGTGTTTAAATTGGACTAGGAGGGATGGGAGGGGGCGGACAACTTTTGATGATGTTTGGATGGGAGTGTGGCAGCTCGTTCACTGCTCACCACTGCCTCGCTACATCCAGGTGCTTGCCGGCCCGCATGTGCCCTGTAGCTGCATTCTGCAAGCCGCAGCCTACACACCGGACAAGGATAGGCTACCTTAAAGGCCCGCTGCCTTAATCGTGCAGTGGGCATATCTCAGCTATCAGATGAGATGGGGAGAGTCCTAGGTCTAATGCTACAGTACAGATGAACAGCAAAACATACTATTTCCGGAAATTATGAACATTAATTGGCCGTTAGCGAGGATTATTACTCCATGCTAATTGTAGCGCAAGACTTAGGGCGACCGCAATGTGTAATGCCGGGGTCGGCATTACAGGTGGGGCCTGCTAACAGGCAGTAATAGTAGTGGACGGGTCTCACAATGTTGAGCCGATATCATGTGTTGAAGTGGGTCCCACGTGAAGTAAAATATCATCACCCTCCCAACTGCTTCGAGTTCCTTCCCGCGAGATCAATCCTGCCCCATGTGCCCCGAATTTCTCAATCCCACCTCTGTCTCGCTGCTGCCTCCTACACTCCGCCCCTAAATCTCTCAATTCATCCTCATCCTGTTGGCTGGAGCAAATTAATGAAGTGAGTTATCATATGGAGCTGCGTTGTACATATCCTTCCCAACAAGAGCCAAGCCATGGGCTCAGATCTATGGCGGCTCAGTTGGGCGATGGCCTTCAATCGACGAGACAAGCGACAACAACCAACAGGCTGTGGATTCAAGCATGCGCAGCATGAGATCCTGGGCATGAGACGTTGGGTGGGCAGCAGCCTAACACAAAAGTCCGGTAAGCTTTGGCAAGCACATCCAACTGGCTCCAGGCTCCAGTACATACGCGAAGGAAGCTAATGGCCAGCATGCATGCCTTGATTCAGATAGGCATACTATGCTAAGCCTAATCGAGGTAAGTTATGTCATGATTTGTTAGTACTTCCCTTTCTATTTTCATACAAAATGAATACTAAGTCATTTTCAAAACTTTTAAAAGAATTTTGTCTGGATAGTTGGTTTGATTTGTTTGTTGTATGATTGTATCAGTTTTTTAGAAGAATCAAGAGTTGAACATTGCGGCAATGGGCACAAGGTCAGGCAAAGGCACGGTCACCAAGCGGAAGCAGGCGACGGTTAGCTGATGAAGTTCTTTATTGTGATACTGTACAAATATTGTAAAAAAGATGTCTTATGGTCGGCAGTAGTGCTATTGCCCGGCTGTAGTTATTATCGACAGGCACAATGTTTACGACTGGATTGTAGGCTGCATTTATTTTTTACTACCGGGCTTATTTCCACATTGTGGATGCCCTTAGGGCACTCTCAATTGTAATTAATGAGCAGTTTCTATCCTCTTTAAATGTCTTGCCATCTCAGCAAAATGCTTATGTGGCAATGCAATTAGTAAGGGAAGAGAGAAAAGAAGGAAGAAATAGAAACCGAGTGCTCCCAAAAATTGATGCTCCAAGAAACCGTGCGAACCGCGTTGGGAAGACCTCGGTTCGTTTCCATCGCCGATGGGCGGATCCCGTACGCCGGCGCCTTCATTCCCGCTCGCGCACGCCCTGTGACCCCTTTCCCGCGCGCGCTTTCACTTCCCGCTCACGCGCGCGCCAGCGCCTCGCCTCCCGCCAGATTTGCTGCCCGCCTTCCAGCACACACGCGCTGGAGGCGCGCCTGCAGTCCACCGGCTGTGCGCGTCTCCATAGCTCACACGCCCTCCCACCTCCTGGGGCTCGTGCGCCGTGCTTCGCACGCCTCCTGCCCATCCCGTCCTATTAGCTTAACCAAAGTTTTTAAAAGCGCAAAAGTGTTCACCTTATTTGAAACTACTAAGGTCTCCTAAAGAGTACACATACGATAGCATCGAGCCCATACGATGCATCTTCTAGCAGCACACAAAAAATCAGCGTGGCGAACAGGGCTCCCAATGGACAAAGCCACCCTAAGGGGTCGCTCTATCAGTTGGTACAGAGGAGCGAAAGAGGTATCACCTGCACACAAAAACAATATAAATTGAAGCCCTGAGCATCGAATGCTCAGCAAGTCTTACCCGTCAACACGGCCAACCTACAGCTGACTCCAATAGATATGATAGGCTGACTCATAAGAGATGGCTAATTTGCAAAAAAAACCAACGCTAATACAGTAGATCCTTATTTTCAATTTGTAGCAATAAATCAAGTGTAGGGAAACATAAATTTAATTTGCACTATAAACTACCACAATCATGGTTGCCAAACAATTTAATACATATATCAAACAAACCATATTACTTTCCCATTTCACTCATGTTTCTTTTCTTAAATACGATATGACGCAAGCAGTACTCGTTATTATGAGAGGCAGCGATTATAATTGATTTACATCCAGCTAGAGAAACCCGAATTACACAACACACGTACGTGCTTCCAGGAAGCCGCACGTGGCAACATTTCACAACAATACCATAGGGCCGTAAGAGGCCTACCTCTCCCAAGAACATGGCGACCAGCATTCTAGGTGCGTTCATGGTTAGACACAAGTCTTTCTCACTATCTCGTCAAACTATGGATATCTAGTTACATCGGTTTACTAGCGCCCATATCACTAGCATGTAATTGGTATTATTCAAACTTGCTCAACAGGGTCACACTCGATCGGTCCTTAACCGACACAGACAGGGTTACCACTGTGAAGGCTCAGCCTTTCCAAACCATATCCTATACATCACCCCGTCCGGTCTCCAATTCATCATTTCATATGATCCAATAACCAAAAGTATAATGTACTTACCAAACTCTAATAACCTATAGCTTGCGAGTGAATTTCCTATTCACTCGCCTTCTACCATTAAGTAAGACTTATAGCTTAACTCTACATCGAGATACCTATACCAAAAACTCTATGTGGGTAATAAGGTATCTATCAAGAAGTCTAGGGTTTCAATCAACTCCTATACCTAATGCACAGCACATTACTGACCATACACAGTGTAAAAAGGAAAGTATTAAATATAGGGTTAATGCACCCGGGTTTGCCTTGGCTTTTTTTCAAAGTTAGAATATTCACCTAGAGGAACGTCACCAAGCTTCTCCTCAGATGGTTCACATCCTATACATGAAATGATATGCAAGGAAATGAATTACGATGGTTATTAAGCTTGAAAGAAGTCACATGCGACGATAGCTTTTTATTTTTAAAAGATAACTTGTAAATTTAGTTATGAAACTCCTTTAATAGGGTTTCCGAAAAAAAACCAAATCTGAGTTGTTAATAAAATCAGAGAGGTAATAATGAATTTCATAGAAAGTTTTAGGATTTATAGAAATCAAATGAATTTATAAGGATTTAAATACCATTTAAACATAATAATTTATAAATTATTTTGATGAGAATAAAATATGAAACTTTGCAAAACCATAAAGTTTGATTAAAAAACAAAAAAGTAATTTTTTCATGATTTTACCATTCCAAGGAATGATGATAATGCATTAAATAAATTATTTATTGATCTGAAATAATTAATTTAATTTTATGCATAAAATGATGAATTATTAGCTTCAGAATATTGTTCTAGTTGAGAGGATCCTAATAAAATTTATTTTATAATTTTACGAGTTAGGATGAAGTATCTACGGATTTTACAAGTTTAAACTGATTTCTAATTATTTAAATAAATCATTTCGCAATATTAAATAAAAATTCTAGCCTAAATGGGCCTATCCATCTATTGGGCTGCAGAGGCTCTGGCCCATTTGAAAAGGCCACACGGGGGGCTATTGGGTGCCCGCACCGGATCCTGTAGTGACCGCAGAGGATCCCGGGCGAGGGGGCTCGGCCCCAGGTGGCCCGGGCGCCGGCGGCCGGCCACAGGCGGCGCTCGCTGGCGTGCTGCCAGGCGGTAGAGATATCTGCCCAAAATGTACCAATGTGCTATCTGTACCGCAAGGACACCAGCAGTGGGGTCAACGG
>BCLF01000172.1:156657-174754 GCA_001602275.1 Zoysia japonica | reverse complement strand
GCACGACAAGAGGCGTCACGCGAAGAGGTTCGGCGGCGTCCTGGACATGCTCCCGACTATGAGCTCGGATGGAAACTTCACAATGAGCTTCGTTCAGACAAGCTAAAGGCTGGCAGAGGTGATGACGGTGTTGAAAAGGGCCGAAGGAGGGAGGTCGTCGACGAGTTGGTTCGGTGCAGTGGCCGGTCGGCGGTCAACTCCGAAATCCCTGCACGAAACGGCCATGAGTCCATGGATTGACTGTTCCAAAATCTGTTCTAGGAGGTTATAACAAGGTCCAACTTACTGTTTTAGCTTGGAAAACCATGGTTCACCGGTTTGACGGTTTTCAAGAAAACTGTAAAAACCACTACAGTAAACTAAAAAACCGGATAAATTCGAAAATCAAATTTTTGAGAGAAAACCGGTTGTTTTTTACGGTTTACCGACCGGTTTTTAGGGTTTATCGACCGGATTTGACAGTTTACCATTTCTGATTTTGAAATCAAATCTGTTTGAGCGGTTTTTCACTGGTTTGAGCGGTAAACCGCTCGGTTTGACCGGTTTTTCAATTTTCAATTTTTCAAATTTTTAATTTTTTTTAAATTTTTAAAACGAAAATCAGTCAACAGCTCAAACCGAACCGCAGCGGTAAGATCGAAAACCGCAAAAACCGAGCGGTTTACCGCGGTTTTTTAAACCCTGAGTTATAAAGATGGAGCCAAGAGTAATCGAAGAAACCTCGCAAAAATCGGCCGGATTTCGCCGGAGAACATTGGTGGGTCAGAAAACCGCAACTTGGGGAAAACTATAAAATTCGAGACAATCCGATGGGAAAATGCGATGGGGACTTAGGGTTTTGCAAGAGGGTGGAAATAGGCTTCGATCTGCATGGTTGGGGAGCTCGGGACGCATCGATGAGATGGGGCGCCAAGCTCAACAGCATCACAGCAATGGTGGCTATTCTCTGGGCGACCAAAAGCGAAAGAGAAAGGGAGAACAAGGGAGTGAGAGGGGGGGAGAGAGAGAGCCAGCTCGGCTATTACTCACGGGCGCCAGCACATCGAGCTCAAGGGCATGACATCCCCTGCATGTCTTCCACGATGAGGCTGCGGTGGCAACGTGAGAGAGGAGGAGAAGAAGCTGCTGACAGGTTGGCTCCACCTGTCGGTGACTCAGTCGGGCATAATGCTTAAGCGTTTTGAGGACAAAAAAGGTAAGAGCAAATAAACTTACATTAGATGGAAACTAGGCAGAATAGTTCTTCAACATGTGCTCTATGACATAAATTGTATGGACAGGTTTTAGCAAAGTACGCCGAAGATATGGAATTTCGAAAATGGTTAAATGATATGGAAATTCCGGAAACTGTTGAAAATCAGTTCATCGCTTCGGAGATCTGAAAGGAATACTTCCTGAGCTTAGATTAAAAATAAAACTTTGCAGAGTGATAGAAATTTTATGAAGGAACAACTTTTATTTTTGACCCAAGGTCAAAATTGGAATACATAAAATGTTATTAATTTGGGAAAACAGTTACACTATGTGAAAAGAAACATTTATTTGGGCCTTTTTAAATATTAAGTAAAAATTTAAAAGGGTTTAGGGTTTAGAGTTTAGAGTTTAAGGTTTTGGGGTTTAGGGTTCAAAAATATCTAAAATTCAAGTTTTTGCAAGAACTTTGAAGTGAGAATTTTGTTTCATGACCTTTCTTTGAAAATTTTGAACTCGCACTTTAAAATTGGCATTCAAATTTGAAAATAAAATAAGAAAAATAAAAAAAAAATTACTTGAATTGTTTGAAATCTTTTGAGCTGGGTTCCCAAATTTTGAATTTGATCCAGCTCTCATGATTCTTTTGATGTTGTCGAAGTACGGGATGTCAGTGCGAAAAATTTTGGCAGCGTAACGGTGTCGCGCGGAAAATGAAAAAGTCACCAGGTTTAGTGTTGAAACGAAGTGACAAGGCCTTCCTATATAGTAAGGGTACCAATGTCGGGCTGCATGACATCACCAGAAGACTGACACTACTATAGGGTTAGTGTTGAACTCGGCGAATGTCAGGCTTGTATAGGAAGATTGCTAATGTCGGGCAAAGTGATGTCACCAAAATACCGACACTGATGGTCTTGCAATGTCGGTTATTAGTTATGTCACCAGCGATCGACACTGTTAATAAGTTTACCAATTTCTTTAAAGTTTTTTCTCAACGTATATTATGATATTTAATCTACAATTTGATTTTAGTAATTTGCATTAGGTAAAGAACATGTCAAATTCTGTTTAATGTTTTTGAGTCTTTTCGTGACTTTTTTAGTTCAAATAGAACTATAGGTTACCAATCATATGGCACTGTACGACATGAATCATAGAAAATGTTGAATGTAGGTTGAAAGTGATTACAAAATTTATATAAAAATATGTTCTAAAAAGACATAGGAAAGCTTACACACCTAGGAAATATTGTACAAAATAATGGAACATATGGTGCGTAAAAAAATTAAAATATTTTAAGTTATGTTTTCTGAGGGATGTTGTAATTTCGGTCATATGAAACCGACACTGATGGTATTGTAATGTCGGTTATTTGTGATGTCACCGCCTACTGGCACTGTTAATAAGTTTACCAATTTCTTTAAATTTTTTTTCTCGACGTATATTATGATATTTGATCTACAATTTGATTTTAGTAATTTGCATTTGGTAAAGAACATGTCAAAATTCGTTTGATTTTTTTTGAGTTTTTCGTGACTTTTTTAGTTCAAATGGGACTATGGGTAACCAATCAAATGGCACTATACGAAATGAGTCCAAGAAAATGCTGAATGTAGGTTGAAAGTGATTACAAAATTTATATAAAAATATGTTCTAAAAAGACATAGGAAAATGTATACGCCTAGATAAAATTGTACAAAATAATGGAACATATATATGGTGCATACAAAAATTGAAATATTTCGTGTCATGTTTGCGAACGGAGGTTGTAATTTCGGTCAGGTTGAAGACCGACACTGGTAGTCTTGCAATGTCGTCAGTGTGACATCACCACAGACCGACACAGATGAGGCTTTCTGTCTGCGTCCAGTATTTTGTCCCACCTCGGCTATTCTAGGCGGCTAGAACCAGTTTATATTCTATAGGCTGTGCCACAAGAATCGAAGTAAGTTGTATTTTGTATGACACAAATGGTCAACTGACCATTTGTTCATATAACTGTACAATCTTAATTTTTTTGAAATTTTCAAATTTCAAATACTTTTCAGTATATTCTTAACAGTACTACTATAATGTCGGTCGCAGATGACATCATCATGCATCGACATTATAATACATCAACAATAATGGTTTTGCTGACATTATTCCCGGCCGACATTATAAGGTTGTAACAATGTCGGTTGTTGGTGACATCATTTTTGACCGACACTACTAACTAAACCCTAGTCACTCATGCCTATATATTCGTATCTCGCCCCCTTGCTTCTCAGCCGTCAGCACCCGCCCCTCCTCAGCCGCCACACGCCGCCCCTCCTCCTCACTCGCAACTCTACCGCTCCTCGCCCTGCCCCTCCTCCTTAGCCTCCTCCCCTCACGCTGCACGTATGGTCCTTCTTTGGTTGTTACTTATGATGCCCAGTTGCGCATGGGTAGCCTAGTAAGCATATACAAGATCTGTTATTTCACTTGTCAGATCTGTTATTTCACTTGTCAAATCTGTTTGTAACTTCATTTGTTTACTAGATCTGTTATTCTCATTTTAAGCAGGTTGTCAGATCACATTATTAGGGTTTATGGATTATGGTTTTATGGCAATGAGTTCATGACTTATTCTCAAATTTGGTGTCCTTTATTCTCTACGAGAAGGTTCCATAACAGGCTGTTGTCCACTCCTCAAGACAGTTGACAGAACTTGGAACTCTGTTCAAGAGGTTTTGACAGAGCTAGAAACTGTCTTCATGAGGTTCGACAGAGCTGGAACTGTGTTCAAGAGGTTTGAGACAGAGCCTGGAACTGTATTCAAGAGGTTTGACAGAGCCTGGAACTCTGTTCAACAGGGTTGACAGAGCCTGGAACTCTCTTCAAGATGCCGGAGCAAAGAAGACTAGAAGTAGACTAGAAGTAGAACAAGAACATATGAGTCTAATTTGTGATGATTTATGTTTATAAATTATCTTATGGACCATATAATTTTGAGCATTGATCAATGTTTAGTTCAGTGTTTGAAATGTCTTATATCTGTGTTCATCCAGGATTTTGGGATATGTTGATACTATCATTACTGTAATGTCGCTCAAAGATGACATCAGCAAGGACAAACACTAGAAGCTATTGCAGTGTTGGTCTTTGACATCATCGTTACTGATACTATTGCTGATTGTAATATCGGTTTCCACTAACATCATACTTGACCAACACTATTACATGATATAACATTAGTGGAAGCTCTGGTTGTCTTCCTGTAGTCGTGAAAATGGTTTGACTCAGATGGCGCAACTTAGAGACTCAGGATATAGATCCTGAGCACCTAAGTTGCACCATCTGAGATCATGTCGTTCTACATTCTTCTTTTTCTTATTATATAATAGAAATAAGTTATGTAAATTTATATTAAAGATTATTGGGTTTTAACAGTGTTAGTTTCCGATGATGTCATACTTGACCGATACTATTACATGACATAATAACATAAAACCGACACTTGAAATTGTAACAGTGACGCCAGCTGACGTCAGCTAACCGACATTGTTGAGTTTTTCAGCAATGTCATTTTCCAGTAACATCATCGTTAGCGACACTATTACTCGTTGTAATGTCGGTTTTCGCTGACGTCATACTTGACCGACACTATTACGTGACGTAACATTAATCTCACCTCGACTACTCTTGCAACTGTCAACCAATTTATAAGTTGTCGCTGTCTGTTGTAGTTCTGGGAAGCGTGTAAACTGTATGAACCTATTGGGCAGTGTAGGCTTCTGGCCAACCTATACTGTCCAACATGCACATATCGTTGTACGTTCTTCTTTTGGAGATGTTTGAAAATCTAAAAAGATACTTATTTTAGGATGGATGGAGTATTTTGGAAACGGAGGTAGTAGTGGTGTCGGTCAACTATGATGTCAGCAAAACCGACACTTGATATTGTAATAGTATCGTCAGCTGATGTCACCTAAAAGACATATTTGAGTTTTAACAATTTCGTTTGCTGGTGACGTCATCATTACTGACACTATTGCTGGGTGTAATGTTGTTTGCCGCTGACTCATACTTGACCGACACTTACATGACGTAACTTTAGTTCTATCTCGACTATTCTTGCAAGTGTCGATCAATTTATAAGCTCTAGCTTTCTGTCATGCTTTGAGGAAGCATGTAAACTGTATGGACAGATTGGATATTACAGTGGCCATGCAATGTTCAATCTATCCCTATTGTTGTACGTTCTTCATTTTTTCATTATATAATTATATATTAGAATGGAGGGAATATTAGTATTTTGGAACAGAGAGAAAAATATTAGCTTTAATATCACAAAACAACAGAACACATAGTAAGGCCACTAGTATCATTTATAATATTTAATAATTATATAACAAATAATTAGATTACAAAACTATGACATCTTTAATTACTTAGCTTGAACTAACTTCCCCTCGCCATCATTGCACATGTAGGAAACAAGTGATGAATAACTGAGTCTTGCTTCAAATATATTTATCATTTCTGTATTCGCAAAAAAGGCACCTCATCAAACTGGTTGTATTCTTCATTATCTGTGACATTATCAACTCCAATGATCCTTTGTTTTCCAGGGATAACAATGTGCTTCTTCTCGTGTTCGGACTCGAGAACATAAAACACTTGTGTGACACATTGTGGGAGTATCCATGGGTCATCTTTGTGATCTTTGTTGTTTAGGGACACAAGGGTGAAGCCCATTTCATCCACCTCTACATCTTGCGGGTGCTTGACCCATTGGCACTTAAATACAAGGATCTGTAAAGTTATTCCATAGTTGAGTTTTTAAATTTCATCAATGTATCCATAATATGTGTTCTTGTTCCCCTCACTGTCTTCGGCATCTACTATCACACCACTGTTTTGGTGCTGGCTCTTGTCGTTCTTTTCCTTGGTATAAAATGTAAACCCATTGAGGTCATTTCCTGCCATAATGTAACTAACATCATGTTCCCTTTAACATGTCCAGTTAGTGTCAAACATGCAGAATTATCATTGATGGTAACAAAAATCATGGCATACAGTGTGAAGCTCTCTTGTTTGTAAGCATCCCAAATACGGACCCCATCTTCTCATAATTTTTTTCATATCCTCCATTAAAGGTACGAAAAATACATCTATATCAATGCTAGCTTATTTAGGACCAAAAATAAGGATAGCTAATATAAGATACTTCCTCTTGTGACACAGCCATGAAGATATGTTGTATAGGCTTAGAATCACTGGCCATGTATCATCTCACCAAAAGGATTCATTCTATTAGTACTTAAGCCTGGCCTTAAGTTTCTTATATCTCTGGCAAATTCAAAATGGTTAACGTCAAAGGTTTTCCATTGTCGAGCATCCGTCAGGTGCCGAAGCTTCCCGTCATTTTTACGCTCATCAGATGCCGCAAATCAGATCATGAGTTCAGCATCTCTAGAGTTGAAAAAATGTGCTTTAATCAATCTATTACTGGCAGGTACCGCATCACAAGTGCTAGAACTTTTTTTCATCGACCTTTTGGTCATCCAGACCGCTACCAATGCTTTTCTTCATCTTCCTCCCCTCTTTCCTTTTTGCTGATCCACAGAACCTGAATCGTCACTTTGATCATTCCTTTTGTACCGACTAGCATTGTACATTTGACACCTCACGTTTTGCATACTCTTTTTGGTACAATATGCAGTGGTTCGAACAAGCGTGTATTTTTTGTATGCCTAGTGTCAATGGCCTCAATAATTTCTTTGCAAGGTATGTGCTAGTTGACAAATTGTTTGGTTTCGATAATAATTTGGCTAAGAGCTCTAGCAATTCATTGAAACTGGTGTCTGACCGCCCATTCTTAGCTTTTAGTGTGATAAGATCAATTATCGTTTGCAATATCGTGCATTCCTTATCACACTCTTTTGATTCAACGTATAAAAGGTCTTTTAAAGCCTTCTCCAAAATCTATAAGTTATCTAAGCCTCTCGTTTTGTTCTCCAGTATTTCCTCGCGCCCAATGTAGCGCAACACTCCCTTGACATCAAAGCCTTCACAATCGTGGCTTTCATGAACCACATCAGAATCATCATCGTTTCTTTCTTCCCTCTATTCTGTGTTGTTTTCTTCTAACCTTGTCTCTTCGATGTTGCCTTCACCTTTTACCTCTCTTTGTTGTATCTAATCCCAACTTCTTATTCTCTACTGCTTGGTGTATTCACTTGTGTCTTTCCATGTTTGGTCAATATTGAGTAGTTCTCAATGAAACCATTTTCCAACAAGTGCTCACGGATTGTTTTGGGCGTGTCAAACATTACAACATTCTTGCACTTTTTACATGGACACCATAATGTATTTATTTTTATATGTACATTTCTGGTCTTAGCGGCTTTGACAAATGCAGCGACATTTTTAAAATATAGAAATGGATTTCTGCCAGTGCCATTGTACGTCCAAAATCTGTCCTGCATCTTCACAAATCACTAATTGAAAAAGAAATAAAGAGAGAAAAAATTATAATATGAAAGATATATAATTAATTTTTACTCTCTCCCTTGCCCCACCCCCACCATAGTGTAGGTCTTATTATATATGTAAACTAGAGATCTAACTATGTCATAATACTCTTAGACAAATTAATATAAAGCAAAGATGTCAAAAAATTAGTTAGGATCTACAAAGTTCCGCCCTAAATCTACTGTAGTATTCTCATGTACAACGCTAGGTTTACTTCAAAAACATGAAAATGAGATCCCGCCTAAACCTACAGTAAAACTACATCATAAGACCATAAAACTTCCAAAGATGACATGCGATACTGCTACAAAATGTTGGTTTTGGTTATGCTTGATGTCAATACAACCGACACTGATATGTTCATTATCAGTGTCGGTTTTCGTTAGATCACGGTTGTCCGACACTATTGTGTTTCTTTCCAGTGTCGGCTGTGGATGAAGTACACAAAGACCTACACTGAAGTCGTGTTCTGTAGTATCGTTTGCCGGTGACGTCTTCTAGGACCGACGTAATGTCAGCAATTAGTGTCGTTTTGTAAGATGATGCCACTTACAGCCGACACACTGTCGCAACAGTGTCAGGTCATAATGTTGGACTGTCATCGCGGCTTGTTAGTGTCGGCTGTTAGGTTGGGCCGATATTGTTATAATTTTTTGAGTGATACCGTAGGCTCGTTTTGTAGTAGTGATTACAAGTTACTCAAGTTGCTGCCTCTTGCTGAATCACATGACCAATCTCTTGATTCACTTCCAGGAAGTTGAGACTACAAGCCACAATTATTTATGGCAGATTACGTGCTGAACAGTCTGATCTAGTGTCAACTTCATGAATCTAGCTATGTTGATTACATTACATGGGATCATGAAACTCCTCCAGTATAGAATTTACATCAGACCCAATGTTACATGTTGGCGGAGGATTGCAACATTACAGGGATACTGATGCCATTAGTCTACATAGTCACCATATCAGCTATTGTTTCTTCACTAATCACTACTGCAACCACATCATCAATCAATTTGAAACTAAACCTTGCCATAAATGGATCGCATTTGCATATCCACTACTACAAGGGAAGGTGCTGTAGTTACCTTCTCCCAAAGATTGAGCTTCCTCGCTATAAAAGGCCGAACATCTCCAACACAAAGCAAGGTTTCTAGAAAGGGAAGGTGTTTCACAATTATGATTATTTTAATTGAATTGTCTGTCATGAGTGGTAAAATGATCTGGATATCTCTGATGTCTATGATCGTTCATCGTTCATTTTTGTTCTGCAGCCGAGGAGAAATCAATTATTATGATTTATATCATGTTTATTAAATATTATATGACAACACTGTTAAGTGCACATAAACCGATAATGGTTACTATTAATTATATAGGACAGTTGCGAATCCAATCATGTTTTCAAGCTCAATTCGCAAAATGGTTCTATTTTCCGGACCTCAAACATTGGTCCTCTTTTTCAAGAAGTTGTGATTTGGTTCTGTTCGCAGCATCCGTTAGTTGTATCCTTTTTTCCTAAATTAAAAAATTATGAAAAATGCTGGAATAGTCGACGAGGCTGTATCGCCAAAGTCCAAACCAGCCACGTGAACCCAAGCTGACCGATTTTGCGTATATATATATGTAACCTACGTGTCCACATTCACCCTTTGCGTAGACACGTCTAGTAGATAGCAGTTACCATAACGACCCGGTTGCTTAACGACCATACGTGACGGAGACACGCACACACACGTTGGTGCCCCGTCCTTGTCCTGCTTCTTATCGACGGAGCATGGAGTGCGCTGATAGCTAGACATCGGACGACCGATCAGGACCGTCCACCGGCCGGCCGCAACGGCCCGTCCATCCCGATCGATGCACCGAAGAGGAAGGAAGGAAACGGGCGGGAATATTACAGTGAAGTGGACGCGAAGCAACGAACCCACCCCCCGATCGCCACCACCACACTGCCTGATCTCTATCTCTCTCCACCCAGAAATAAGCCGGGCGCCACCAGATGCTACTCCTGCTCGCAAAGCAAGCTTCCTTCCTCTTGCAACTGATCAACAACATTCCCACTACGTGCTCCGTCTAACCCATCATCATATCTATACATATACGTACCAATCGACCGGTGTTTTGTCCTGTCTTTAGCTAAGGCCTAATATATAGCCATATATATAGAGAGAGGTTGATTACTGAGGTCTGATCATCAGCTGGTCGACTCAAACCACCCTGCGCGGCCGGCGACAATGGCAGGAGGAGGAGGAGGCCAGCAGCTGGGTGTGGCAGTGCAGGGGCGCGCGGAGATCGACACCAGGGCGCCGTTCCGGTCCGTCAAGGAGGCCGTCGCGCTCTTCGGGGAGAAGGTCCTCGCCGGGGAGCTCAGCGCCGGAAGACGCAGCACCGTGAACGAGGTACGTACGAGCGTACTTCATGCATCTCCCCAGGCCTGCTACGTATTGAAACGTGTGAACATACTCTCTCAGTCCCAAAATAAGGTCTCAAAATAAATGTGCTTTTAGATTTTCAAATATCTCTATTTGATTATTCGTTTTATTCAAAAAGTTTGTGAAAAATTTATTTATTTTATTGTGAAATAATTCATTATTAGAAGTATTTTAAGTTTGACTTATTCATTTTCACATTTTTCGTAAATTTTTTGAATTAGACGAATGGCCAAATGACGATTTCAAAAAGTAAAAAAGGTTACTTATTTTGAGACGGAGGGAGTACATGTTTCATTACATGGCCAGCTTAGAATTAAATGGCGTACTCCCTCTCTTCGTTTTTAAATTGTTATTGTTATGACAACAAATCTTATTTATTTTTAGTTAATGTTCCTATATATTTGTAATGATAACGTGCAATTATAAAATAGATCAGTATATCTGTGCTTATATGCTGGTTAGTTTCCTCTCTATGTTCGAGATTGACCATAGGGGTGAATTATATATATGATCTTAATTAGTACAATGCCAAATAATCGATGCCTTGTCTTAACATTACCCATTTGAGAACCAACAGAGGGAGTACGAATCAGTATTAGGAAATTATTAAACGTTCGTGATGAACTTTATTTACGCGTAGTATTCCCTCTGTTCCGTTACACAAGTATTTTAGATATGTTTCCAAATATCTATATTCATATCATCTCCTGCGTACCCGAAGAAACGCTTGTCGAGGCGCACACATAGGAGATGCTTTTGCACTCAATATGCGCTAGAAATGCTTATATTCTAGAATGAAGGTAGTAGAAGACATGTTCGATCGAATTCATTTGTCTTCATTGTAGTTCCATACTCCCTCTAGGACCATTATTCTTGACATTTTATATATGACTTGAGTCAAACATTAGAAACATAAATTACAAATAATTTTAAAATGGTTAAATTTAAAAATATGCAAACTATATGGATAGATTTGTCTTTAAAACTTTTTTCATAAAAGTATATATATGCCACTTTTAAATAAAAACTTATGGAAAAAATAGAAATCAAATTTGCATTTTTTTTCTCATAAAAATGGTTGCCTAAGGCCTCTAGGCACATCAGCGTCAAAATGCTTCATCATTCTACGTATTCCTTTCTTTCGAATCAAGAAAAAAATATGCCGAAAAAAGCGGCTGGACTTCTTTACGCCTCCGTTCCTTGTAAGCATAACTCGCATGTTTGTTCCATCTTGTCACAAAGTACAATATCGGTCTCTCTATCTTACTAACCCACGCGCACCTTCCAGAACACCCAGATCACTTTTTGCTAAAGTAGCATCACGACATTAGATTGGAAAAGTAGATGTTCCTAGCTTCCACCTGAATTAAGGCAGCTAAATAAAAGTGTACTTTCTCTATTTTTTAAAATTGTTGTCAGCGTTTATTTTTTAACTTTATCTTTGATAATGTATTCTATTTAAAGATGATGTTAAAAATTATAGTCGACAAAGATTGAAGAACAGAGAGGAAGTATGTTCCTAGCTTCCACCTGAATTAAGGTAGCTAAAATAAAGTGTATGTGCTTAGACATCCATTTTAGTTAATGATGTTCTGAGCTGTCGTTAGGTGCAATAATAATCACTACTGTTAGATAAAGGTAGCTTTTTTTTGCTTTACCTGTATAAACATCCTACCAAATAATATTTCATTGAAACATTCAATTCAAGTGTTCATAGAATCGAGCATGCATGTTTCTCATCAGTAACCATAACTGCACGTTCTCGTGTATATTGCTGCATGCTTGTTGATCGACTGCCTGTGCAGAACCGAGCGGTGGCGACACGGCCCACCCACCACGCCACCGTGGCTGCTGTCCCCAGTGCAACGGCAGCCGCGGGGGTCTCCGTGCACCCGCACCCGGCGCCGCGGCTGCACGAGCTCGTGGAGGCGAGGCAGGAGCTGGAGCGGGAGCGGGAGGAGAAGCAGCGGATGGCGGGGTGCATCCAGACCCTGCAGGACGAGCTCAGCCACGCCGTGCGCGAGCTCCAGAGGCTCAAGGCGCGCGACGGCGACGAGGCGGCGGCGACCAAGGTCATCGACCTGCAGGTCGACGACGCGGACGTCGTCAAGTTCGTCGAGGAGAGGAAGAAGCACCCGCTGCCGGATCAGCTGGGGCGGGGCGCGTCGGCAGAGTACGATAACAGCGGCGCCGGCGCTGGGGATGGGGATGGAGACGCGGCCGAGGTTCAGAAGAAGAGGTACGTGACGTTCGCCGACCCGCCCACCGCGGACGTGGTCATGGAGCTGCACAGCACACCGCCGCAGCCGCATTACTACTACCGTGAGCCGAGGTTCCAGAGGCAGATGTCCGCGGGGCATGAGCCGGCCGTGAAGGGGGAGGATGCGAGGAAGAAGAAGAAGAAGCCGCTGATCCCGTTGGTGGGCGCGCTGTTCATGAGGAGGAAGAAGAGCAGCAGCGGCGGCTGTCGCCACGAGGCCCCCGACAACTAGTTTTGAATTTGATCCATCCTCCCGCCCGCCCACCCGTACCCAAAATACGTTCAAAGTGTTTGCAGAGTCAAATGCGCAATGGTTTGGCCATTGCGCATTCAGACTCAGACACCGTTTTCCGCCACATACCTACACAAATGCGCGGAAAATAATTAGAATGTACTCATCCGCATACCTACATAAAGAAGTTTTCCGCCGGTAATTTCCGTTTCGTGTTTCGACGCTACAGTGCAGAGTATGAACACGAGTATCACACCGTTCGTACGTTCCCTCTTTTTTCTTCATTTTTTCTGAAACATAATTGAATAATCTATAATCAAAATGTTTATTGTTGAACTAAAGAGTAGCATTTAAAAATGGAAACCTCACTTTTTTGTTTCCCTTTATTTTTACCAAGTAATATTTATATACTCGATTCCGCTGATTTTCATTATTGATATTGGTTGGTACAAATTTACACTAACCAACGTCAACAATAAAAAAACAATGCGTATAACATCTCAGGCTCGGAATACAGCTCCAGACTGCTTACGCTTTCATCCTCACTTCGCGTAAAAAGGTTAACCCGAGTTATTACTGCATTCTAAAGCCGAATTTTTAAATTATTCTTCATCTCCTCAAATTTCTAATGTGATACTAAACCGCTTATTGCGCTGGGCCGGATGTCACAATGTGCCAATATTAGATTGGACTATTAATTAATCACAGGTAAATATATTCTTATTCAGCATTATCGAACATAAACCGTACTTACGCATTAAGATATGATTACTCATGGAGAATTCGTTCACTGGTAGAAATATACTAGTAGTACACTGGTGCACATTGCACAGCTACATCTAAACAAAGGACATGTTTGGCTACTCCCCCCGGACTGGACTGTTAATTTTTAATATTAACTTTAACTATTTATTTTATTCAAAAAATTTGTTCAAATGTGTAAAATTTTGTTATTATTTAATTCATCATTAATGAAATTTAAATCGCAACTCATAATTTTACATATTGAAATAAATTTTTTGAATAAGATGAATGATCAAAGTTGATGATAAAAATTAACAGTGTTAATAATTTAAAACAGATAGAGTACTAATAAGAGTGGGCCGGACAGACTGACGCGTGCACTCCGTCCTAATAAGAGTGGGCCGGACAGACTGACGCGTGCACTCCGTATATGGCAATGCACATCCTGAATCGATCGTCGATGGCATCAGAATCTACCGCTAGCTTCTTCACCCTGACGAAGACCAAAGCTAGAAGCCTAGAACTAGTGCTGCTGCGGCTGCTGCCTCGGCCTGAGGTCGACCCTGGCCGACTTGTTGAAGAACTCGACGCAGTCGGCGATGGCCTCGTCGTAGTGCGCGTTCAGCGGGTGCAGGTTGTTCGAGCTGCTCCACGACGACCGCTTTGGCGCGTCCCTTCCAGTTCCACCACCACCACCTCCGCGGTGGTGCTCGTCGCCGGAGGAGGAGGAGAAGGTCACCTTGGGCGGCCGCGGCGGGAACGAGAAGAGCCCCACCAGCATCCGCCGGAACCCGTCCACCAGCCTGGTTGGCCACCGCCTCGCCGCCGCCGCCCTGCTGTGACTCGCCTTCCTTCGAAAGCTCTTTGCTTGCAGCCTGGACATTCTTGCTGCTGCTGCTGATGCTGCAAGTTGTGTTTGCTCTCTCGCACTGTACCAATTCAGGGCGCTCGACCTCTTGCTTGGCTTTCTGTTGCAAGCTACTCCTAGCTACAAGGGACTGTCTGTTAGACGCAAGTGAGTGTTACTGATCCATGGTCCTATAAGTATGCTCAAGTGCCTAGTGGTGCTTAATTGTTTATAAACCAACACAATTTTGTTAATTACTAGTATATAAACTAATTTCAGTTGTCCATGGAGTGATGGGGCAAGAAGAATTTCGATGAGGACAGCTGATGTGTCTTTTGGAAATCTTAACGCTTTCAGGTACAAGGTTCCATGTGCAGTAATCATCATCTCTAACTATTGAAGGGCCCCTTCTTAACAAATTAACATAAGCTCTGCCTTTTCGTTGATTCCATCACACAAAGAGGGATTATTGTTTTGTGGCTGCTAACTAGTATGAAATGAAAAAAATTTCATATTCCTGCGTTTTTTCTATGAAATTGAAGTGATTTCTGTGAAATTACTAACATAAGCTTTAATTTTTCATTGATTCCATCAATACAGTGGGGGATTATTGTTCAGCGGCTGCTAACTGTGGATAGATTGTTGATGTCACTGCTTGTGATATGAAAACACATTGGCATCAAGCGCATGGTCTAGGTGAGTAGCTTTATCTGTTACAGTATTTGTTAATGAAGTTGGTGGTCACTATACAGTTAACCTCATCGACGATCAATTGATCCTGGTAGGATCTTTAGAAATATCAACCATTCGGATGAACTAAACAAACATGCAGATAAAAAGTCCTACTGTCTCAGATGTTAATTAAGATATATAAAGTTGCGAAACTTGCGCTAGCTTGGATAGTCTTTAGTCCCGGATAATCTATGTCTATTCAACCTTTTCCTCTGGTTGGCGACAGATGTCTACCTTAGCTTGATCTGAGAACTCAATGCCTGAAAAACAAATTAAACTTTTAATTTGTGTCTACGTAAAAGTGTTTGTTACAAGAAAGTACGGATTTTGCAAGACTGTATGGAAAAATATTTGTAACATCCCAAGTTTTGCAAATGCTAGATCATGTAACTCCTCTCCAAGGATCATGATTCAAAAGTTCGAATTCAAGTCAAGTCCAATTTCAAATTTGAACAGTAAATGTTCATCCAAAGTTTAATTTAAGAATCCAAGTGGATCAAGTCATGGTTGCTATAACAAAACATATTCCTAATAACTTACTTTGGCTCCCCAAAAATTTTCATAAGGTTTCAAGCTCCAGCAGTGTGGCTTAAGAAAATCAGATCGAGATGACAAATTGATTCTGAATCTGTGGTTGTTTAACCTTGTTTAGAGGCAAATATGAATCACTTCCTGACCTTTTCATCACCATCATCTAATCAAAATTGCATCTAATTATCTCGTGCTTCTATCTTGCCTCATTTCTCATTATCTAAAAAAATCTTGCCTCATTTGTAATGCCTAACTTGCGGTGGGAACTTTGTGCTGGCTGTTACAGCCATTCCATTTTCATTAATGGATATCAGGTGGGGAAACTCCCCCCTGTTGACCTTCAAAAACAATTGTTTCAGAACTAATAAAATGGTAAAAATGTTTTGGTTTCAGCAGTTCAAAAGTCTTCCCTTATGGATTAGCTGTATTCAAATTCAAATATTTCCGTTTTGCTTCGATTTCTATTGTGAATGTCGGTGAGCCGATAGAGAACATATTGAAGCTCAAAATCTGCAAATCTGTAGGCCAATCCAGGTTCGTTTGATATGTGTAAACGTTAAGCTCATTGAAGAAATTCTATCACACGGGACCCACCTATCATCCCCCTCACTCCGTTTTTGCCTTACTACACCACCATCTCCTCTCTATATTCTGCTCCGAGGAGCACACCACAACAGCAACACCCATTCTTTTTCCAATCCCCGTTCCTTCTCTCTCCCACAGCGACCATCGCCGAGCTACGATTTTGATCGTGCCGCATCCGGGCTATGTCCCCACCCATGTGCTGCCCTAGCCGAAGCCAAGCCCATGCCACCGCTCGCCAATGAGGCCACCAGGTGAAACTCCAGCCGTTGCTCCCTGTTATCTCTCTCCTGTAAACCTGGGACTTGGCAGCCCAGCCCGGCCTAGTCGTGCTTCGGGCCGGTGGCCCATCATGCCTTATTAGGCCGAGCTCGGCTGCCCGACATGGCAAGAACTCGGCCTAGGCATAGCTCACGGCACGGTGGGCTTGTAAAGATCAATAACACCGAGAAGCAGAGAGTTGAATCGGTGGATTTATAGCATTAACTCCGCTACAAACTTAAATTACAGAACTTGAACACAACGAAAGCAAACTTAAGAAGACTAGTAGGCCAAGACTCTTAACAATGCTAGTGACAAAAAAGAAAACAACAAGCAATCACTAGTACGATAGCCACTAAGAGGAATCAAATAACAACTATCACACTACTCAACCGTAAGTAAATACGGTAAGTAAAGAAAGTGAGATAGAGAATGCTCCGTTATTTTTTTTTCGAGGTCTCGAAAGGTAGATGCCTTTCTCTAATCCTCGTTAGACCACTACTGTCAGAGTCCCGATCCCTTCCATCGTTTTTGAAACGATGCTTACAATTGTACGCTTCACTCTCAGAGTGTAGACACCGGCGGCCTGGCTGTGGCACACAATCCCCAAGTGTTAGAGCAAGCCTCTAAGACTCGGGCGCAACCTCTTGGTATCCCTTTCGAGCGGAGAACCAGAACCGCATACAAACTTGGAGTCGTCTTCCACAATCTCTTCGGAAGCTTGAACACCGACTGCTAACCGGTTTAGGCTGCCCACACCAAGAGTAATAGACAAAGATCACTCCTCTCAAGCGCTACAAGCTCTAAAAGTAGATGAATGCTTCTATCACTCTCCTACTAGCACCAAAGATCTCAATCTTGCACTGTGCTCTTTTGGTGGTGTCCCTTGACCTCTCACAACTTGGCTCTAGCAATTTTAATCAAGGACAAACAAGAAAACGTCCTCTGCATAGTTTAAATAGACTCTAAGCCAAGACCGGAGGCCCACCAGACTGGAGGCCCAGGTGCCGAGGCGCGAAAGGCGCAGCCCGCTGGCGGCCTGGCCCGGCTTACAGCCGACGCTTGCGCGTGGCGCGACGGCAACGAGGTGTTTCGAAGCGCTATTCCACTTTCGCGGGGTGCAAGAGGCAGGGTGCGAGACTGCGGTCATGCACGCGTGGTTGTCGTGGCCGAAGGCCGTGCGACGGTGTGCGGCAGCGTGAAAGTGGCAACATCGTGCGGCGGTGCTCGATGCGAAGCTTCGCGGCGCATGATTCAGCCGTGTCGACGAGCTAGGGAGGTAGTGTGGGCGACGGTGGTGCTGGAGCCCTAGTCTGACCGGTGCCCCGGTGACCGACGGCAAGCAATTTGACGTTGCGGCGGCGGCAGAGGTCGGAGGGGGAAGTTGAAATTGGCCGCGAGGGGGACGGAGAAACCGACCTGCGAGCTGCGGTGGAGCGCGGTGGGGTCGAGAAGCTGTGCGAGGAGCTTTTATAGGTGGCAAGGCAGCGGGAGGAGCGCGGCGCAGCGGTGACCGGTCAAGGCGGAGCAGGTGGCGGCATTAACTCGAAGTGGGCGAGCTCTACTGTGTGACGCGACGACGGGACGCGAGTTGGGGGCTGTAGATGACGCGCGGGAGCAGGTAGCACGGGCGTCGTGCCGTCAATTGGTCGATCTCCGTCGGCGACGGCGACGCGGCGGAGCGGGCTGACGTTGAGCTCGCGTGCGGACGCGACGCGGCGAGGCGGGACGGGACAGGAGGTGCTGTGCGCAACGGAGGGTGGTGTGACGTCGAG
>BCLF01000172.1:105317-123928 GCA_001602275.1 Zoysia japonica | reverse complement strand
CGCGCCGTGCGCGGGCGCCGCCAGGTGCGCCGCCGAGCAGCACTGCCGACGCCCGGCGCGCGCGTTCACCGGGTTCCCAAAGCCGGACGACCTCGCGCGCATCCTCTCTGGTTCTGAACCGGCGGCGGCGTTGCCTGAAGAGCCACCGGGCGACGACGACACCGGGTGGCTCCCCTGCCCGGTCAGCCTCGAACTGGCGGCGAGCAGCGGCACTGGCTGGGGCGACTTGATGGCCGGTGAGGTACGTCTGTTTCTTCATGGTATATCATTCGCAAAGATCGAACGGCGTGCAGCTTGATGAGATCTCTAACACACTTTCTCGTGATCTGATCGATGCCTAAACTTTAGGCGGCGATAGATCCCTCCCACCATTTCTTCTTGATTCACAGCCACCGTCAGATGGATTCAACGAGGAAGCTGGCGATGGCGATGATGGCGAAGAGCTCTGCCTCTTGCAGCAGCAGCATGAGTGGCCAAACATCAACGTTGACCAGGACATGGCCATTATCGGCCATGTGGTTGTGGAAAGAGTTCTCGAGGTCCTTATCAGTGCCTTGACATCTAAAAAAAAACATACAAATAGGTCATGGGTATAACATGCGCATAACCTATATACGTACTCGCCTCCATCTCAAAATAAATGTTTTTTTTATTTTCAAACATTTACTTTTGATTATTTATCTTATTAAAAAAATTATGAAAATATTGTTTATTTTATTGTGAAACGATTCATTGCTAGAAATATTTTAAGCTTAGACTTGTTTATTTTTGTATTTTCGTAAATTTTTTGAATAAGATGAATGGTCAAACATTAATTTTAAAAAATCAAAAACATCACTTATTTTGAGACGAAAGAAGTAGTATATAAGTGGTGACGTGTAATAAAATTAAGGTTATGACATTAATGACATTAGTGGTTTGTAAGAATCCATTAAATTATGGCAATATGCATGTGGAAAAGCTAATTGCGAAAAGCTGTGATAGTAGATTATGAGATTGTGAGTTATGATTGTATCTCATATAAGACAAATTTTGGTAAAAGTTAGGAGAGAATAGATTATGAGATTCTAGATTTTGAGAAATACAGCCAATGGAATCTAAAGTAAAACCTGAGATTTTGTTTACACTAATACTACTAAAACTAAATCTCAAAATCTCAGGAAACAAACCGGGCTGATTCAATGAGAAGCCATCCATCACCCACGTGGGCCATGATGGAGTGTTTTTTATGTTTCTCTTTTTTTTTCTAAAATTTATCCATGTCTGACTCAAGCTGGGCCAAGATGGACTTTTTCCCTGAGGGTTTTCCCCCTTCTTTTCTCTTTTTAATTTCTGCCTTTATAACGAGATGTTTTATTTTTTTACTTCCTTTTATATTTTTATTTCTAATTTCTACCCACTCACAAATACTTTCTTTATATATTCATTTTTATTTATTTTTCAAAAATTTTATTTTTATTTTAAATTTCAATTTTTATGTTTCCCTTTTTTACTGTGATGATGTATGCTTTCAATATAATATTTTCTTAATATAATTCATTTTTACTATCAGAATAATTGATTTTTGCTAGAAATATTTATTGTCACTACTGAACAATTGAATCTTACCAACAGAACAATTTTTTTATTTTATTTTCTTTCTTTATTTTTACTATTGGAATAATTGATTTTTTGTTAGAAAAATTTATTGTCACCACTGGACAATTGAATCTTACCACCAGAACAATTTATTTTTCTTTTATTTTCTTTCTTTATTTTTACTATTGAAATAATTGATTTTTTGTTAGAAAAATTTATTGTCACCGCTGGACTATTGAATTTTACTTTTTTCATTTTATTTTCTTTCTTTATCTTTACTTTTTATTTTTGGTTCTTTCAATTTTTTCTTTCTTTTATTTTTTTCTAAAATTAATTTTAAATTTTCCTCTTCCATTTTTACTTTTTCCATCAAAATATTTAGCATAATTTATTTTATTAATAGAACATTTAATTTTTACTATTAGAACAAATCAATTTCACTTTTAGAACAATTCAATCTTACTACTGAAATATTTAGTTCACTGAGATAGAATATTAAAAAAGTTTTAAAAATAAATTTAAATTAATTTTAAAAAATATATTCGTGTGGGATCTTTTTTTTACATTAATTATAAGAGTACAATGGTTGGCAAAGGTAACACACTCAATAGATGTGCGTTAGATGGCGCCATGTAACAACACTCAATAGGTAACACACGTTAGCAAAGGGGGTGATTGGTTGGTCGTTTGCTCGTCAGGTGCAGCTCACGTTTGATTGCTTGCCTACAGCGGTTGTCGGATCAGGCTGAGCGGATGCAAAATGCGTCCCGTGGCCTGCCTCCAGAGAAACGAAATTTCGTTTCGTTCCTGCCGAGCCTTGCTCCAGTGGCTTGACATATTCTTTACTTTTTTTTACAGGTTTCATATTATTAATAAATGATTTATTTATTAGTATATATTAAATTAGATTAACATCTATAAAGTTAAAATAGAGGTTATTAGAGTGCAAATACATAGGTTAAATATTAAATAATTTATTTTTCTTTATTTTTTATCTCATACAGGCTAAACTCATACGAACAATCAAACGTCATTTTTTCTCAGCTTGTCTCTTTACAACCAACCAACCAAACAAACTACCTATATATGACCAACCAGATTCCAGTGAGATTGTCCCTCTGGATACGAGCTAGGCTGGGGGCAATACGAGCAACCAATCACCCCCAAAGTGTGTGACCTTTTAACACACGTTCGTAAAGTGTGTGCCTTTTTAGATCCCCTTTTGTAATGCAAAAATTTTATAAACACACATGAATCAATTCAATTTCACAGAAAAAATAAAAAACGAGAATAATAATTACTCTAGTTCAAGGATCGTCTCGGTCATCGTGTGACGCGCTCGTCATTACGGTGGGCTGCTGCTAAATGGACTCATCACCATTACTAATGCACGTGACCTCTGATTGAGTCATTGGTCACGCGCACTAAGCGTGTCACCAACGTTCATCTTCTTAGTAACGTATTTTTGTCACGTGGCCTATGCAAGTGCATGCATCTCACTCAATGATCCATCGTGTTCATCTTCATATGTTCAATCTATGATTTTTTTTAAAAATCTTGGGAACAGGCATCTTCGTCCTCGCGCGGTCATGAACTCTCACCGTGTCCAGAAACCATCATGGGGCCGCCGTCTCTGCAGCCTTCTGTGACCAACAACACCGCCGCAGCTTGTGAGTTCAGCTCGTTCCCCACCATCAACGATAATGCCAATTTGTGCACCGGCGTGTTGCTCACTGCAGGGCCGCCGGCGGTGAGCAGCTCCATGCAGGGCCACGACCAATACCTCGAGCCGTCGCCGGAGGAGAAAGAGAGGGAGGAACGAAGAACGAAGCAGCGGGAGAATAGGCAGCGCGCTAGGCAGAGGTACAACGAGAAGAAAAGGAACATGAGGTTCGACAGGAAGATAATGTACGACTCGCGTAAGTCGAGAGCGGACACACGGAACCGCGTCAAAGGCAGATTCGCAAAGAAGCCGTCCAACAGCGATCACGTCTAGGCAGGCCTTGTTTGGCACAACTAATGCTTAGGATTAGAAAAGCAGTTTATTAGATGGAAAGCTAGTGATACTTTTTTGGCCGGTATAGTTAGAGATTGTTAAAAACGTAGAGCTTATTTAAATAGGTATTTTTTATTCATTTTTAGAAGCCGCTGAGTAATAAGCTGTTAAATAAGTTTGTTATTTTACACAGCTTCTACTTATTTGTATAAATAAATTGTGTCAAATAGGACCATTCATTTATTCTATCGCTAAACTAATAATGTGAAATAAGTTTCTTTTTTAGCCTAATTTCTTGTTTCTGTAAATAAGTTGTAAAGCATCGTCTTTTATAAATAAGCAATTACCCTTTTTAATTTTTTATTGTTATCACAATTGACTTTATAAAAATAACGTTAAAAGTCGAGCAATTAAAAAAATGAGAGAGTACTCCTACCAATAAAATAAGTTTTACATTTGGATTTGATGAAATATATATTTGACTAATGAGAAATTTACGAGAGTACCATCGCAAAGTGTTTGGATTTGAGAAATACTATTACAAAACTCTGGAGCTGCTTGATACCATTGCAAACTGATTTTAGCTGCAAAATACCATTACCGTGACTTTCTTTGGTTAAAATCTAACAGAGGGCTTAGTAAGACGAAAATACCTTAGTTTTAGGAAACTGGCTAACTGTTCAACATGCCTCTCATGGATTTTTGCCCCTAAAAATTCAGCATGCCATTGAATATTTTTTTATCACATAACATGAATGATCATGACACATAAGCAACATAGATTAATTATAATAATAAAACATATAAAACATAATCATGTAAAGCATTTTAATGCAAGTTACAAACTTAAATCACATACTGTATTAGTACAAGTCGGGCACTTCAACAATGGTGACAAGCAGATGCACAAGGGGGTAGCGAGCATACATATGATTCAAATAATGCTGAATCAATTTAAGGGGGTAGCGAGCATACATAAGATACGCATGATTAATTTTAACATCAACTTTGACTATTTGTCTTATTAAAAAATTAGTTTAGATTTGTAAATTTTTTAGTTGTGATTCAAATAACTCTAATGACAAATCAAATCATAACAAAATATATGATTTTTATTAAAAAAATTTAAATAAGACAAGTTGATCTTAGAAATCAACTTCGACAACAATTTAAAAATAGAGAGAGAAAGTTATTTTTTAAAATAAAAATTTTTAGAGGGTAACTTTAAATGCACCTTTTTACACTTTTAGTGGCCCTAGTCTTGCCGAGAACAGAGTTCCACAACTGTATACAGAGTTCCACAACTGTATGCATGCCTTGAATCACAGTTACAGATATGCAGTTTGCTTCCAAAACGTGAGCACATGATCGCGCCGTCCGTGTGGTAGGAGTACCGGTTTACGTAGATATGTGCCGCGCAAAATGGCCAAATCCACTCACGGCGCCATTGCCGCCGGGGCGAGGGACGTATTTGCGCGCCCACAGGTGCCGCCGTTGACGACCAGCTTCACCAGCGGCCGCCCGCCGAGCACAGCCGGGGCTGTCGCTGCTCGCCGGAGCACGATCCTGCCGTACGTCGGCGGCTCCCCCCACGGCGTCTTCTCCATCATCACCCTCGCCACGCAGTCGCCGCCCCACCTCCTGTGTACACATCATTTACTTAATTAGCAGCAAAACTAGAGTGTTTTATTTATTTATTTATTGAATAGATAACTAATTTACCAAGATTAGTCAAAGTTTAACTACTGCATACTCCCTCTTCTTAAATCGACGTCGTCATTGACTTTTAACATCAATTTTGATTATTTATCTTATTTAAATTTTTTTGATAAATATCATATATTTTATTATATTTGATTTATCATTACAGTTATTAGAATCAAAACTTAAAATTTTACAAATTTGAACTAATTTTTTGAATCATCAAAGTTAATGTTTAAAATCAATAACAACGTCAATTTAAGAATTGAGGGAGTAAAATAAATGTCAGTGTAAGATAATTTTTGGAAATGATAAAATGAAATCAACTCATAAATAAATGGCTATGAAGAACTCAACTGATCAGTCAAATTTTATTGTAGCAACGGGGATTTTTTTTATCTTTCGATAAGTCTCAATCTTTTGTGACTTTGCCAATCTCAGAGTTTAGCAAGCACGACATCACAAGCGATCAATCAAAAAACTATAACAGAAATATTAAACAAGAAACGAAAATAAAAAATAGCAAGTCAAAGTGAATTTATTAGAATAAAATCCTTCAAATGGGTCCATCGACATGTAGGCCGAAAACATCTCAGATAGATCACTATAGAGAATCCAACAAGAACAGCAAAGCATCAACATGACAGCAGTAGCGAACCTCCTTCACACAGGCTATCTTGAGCGCAGGAGCAGACTTCACGGTTCGTCGAAGACATAGTCGAAGTCGAAACTGAGAGTATCCTCTGAAAACAATAAATTAAAAAGCCGTGAGTATGAATACTCAGCAAACCACGTACTACCTAACAACAATGTATGCATGCAAATGGTTTCAAGGGTAAAGCATAACTCAAGTGTTAAATGCAAGTTTAAAACATTTATCTTATTTTAAAGATGCAAAAAAGCTTTATTTTAAACTGTCAAATTTTTATTATCTTGTCCCGCAGGGATCTCCGTTATCTCGAACGGAGATTCATTTTAAATGCCGGTGTAATCTCCACACTCGGCCACAACTCTAAGTCTGGAGTCTAAAATATTTTTAAATAGGAGAGGAGAAAGAAAAACTAAACTACTCAACGAGAAGCACAACTCAGAGGGTGTTCTTTCAAAAGGACGTGGTAATGCACATCGACTAAAACTCTGTAGAGGTTATGCAGCTGGACCCATGAAAAGCGTCATCAAGAACTACCATTGTAGTCCCGACGAACACACAAGACCTATCCACAAGCTTTAACTGACGTCATCCGTCCTCTAGGATAGAGATCTCAAAAGCCTACGCAATCGAGTCTTGAAGTTGTGAAGAGGCTACCACTGATCAAGTGGAGTATCTCGATCTCATGTGGGGAGTCATAGCTCTACACCACATTAACACAACACCGTCAACCCACAGGTAAACAACCAGTCTCGGCAAGCTTCAAGATCAAGCCAACTGCCTATACAAGGTAACGTGGTGTGCATGATTGTCAACTGAGCGTACAAGGCTCGAAGGACTCGGTCCTTAATTGCTGGGGCAGGCACCATCTCCAACCTCAATGCCAACGACAAGTCTCACGGAAAGATTCCAGCCCAGATCTTCTCGTTGTACCCGCAACAAGTACGCCCACAGAGACTTTCTAAAAGTCCCCCAGCTCCTCATACTTCATCATGCCTCCGCTAAATAATTATGTATAGTTATTTGCAAAACTCACACATTTGAATCACAGTTCAAAATCATTTAATACAAATTCTATTTTTGCAGTGATAGGTGTGAGATAAAAATAAATGCGACTAAGCATGGCTAAGCATAAAAATAAAATAATTATTCTAAAGCAATCCTAGGCTCATATTTGTGGAACAGTAAATAGGCACGGCTTAAAAATATTGCTAGCATATTTTAAAATAGTTAGACATGCAAATTAGGGTTGTAAACAAAACATGCAGTTTAAAATACTGGGTACAAAGTGATCAAGGAACGTGGCTTGCCTGGCAACTCGGGATTGAAGTCGAGATCCGGGTCATCGAACTGAGCGGGCTCGCGGAACTTTTCCTCTGGAACACCGGCTAAACACAGCACGAACAGAGGGTCAATCACTAGGTACGCGACAATTAAAACCGAAAATTAAATTTAAATTGAAACTACTAGCTAAACGTGCGCAAAATGTTTTCCGAAAAATCCTACACGACAATCGCGACGAGACAAATTAACAGAACAATTTTGGGAATCATTTTGATCAAACGGAGTAAAAAAACTCTGAAGATTTACCGCATAAAAAACAATTTAAAAAAAAAGTAAATCCTCAAGCTCCAATGGATAAACATGATCAGACTCGGTTAGGGTCTAAGGTCCAAGTACCGAGGACTGCCACCACATCTCTCCTCTCAACCACGTTCTAATCGGAAAAAAAATCTGGTAGCTGCTTATCAGGCACCGCTGAACCAGACGAACCAGCTGCAACGCTAGACCAGCTTGGTCTGAAAACTCGACGCGCGGACTTCGAATCGGCCAGCTACTGCATAGGATCGGCGACCTACTGCTGCGCCTCCAATGAAAACTCAACACACACAAAATGCGGAACAGAGGATCTCATCGAGGACTATGCTGATAAGCTTCTGATGATGCTGCAGGACGAAGACCGAGGCGCTTGACAGGTGACGCGCCCGGAACTCGGGCGAGCGACTCGGCTAGCGCGATGACGGAGTTGAGTCGGGGTCGGCGACGCGACTGGAGACGCAAAGGACGAGGCGACAAGTGGAACGAGGACGGCGGAAGCAGGTCGACGCGGATCGAGGCGCGGTCGGAGCAGCGGCCTGGAGACAGCGCACGCACGATGCGCTCTCTGCGGGGTGGAAGAAAGAGATTGGGAAAAAATAAATAAGAATTAAGATAGAGTTAGAGGGGTATTTATAGGATAATTAAAATAGAGGTAGGGTAAGAGAGATTAAAATTGAGAAAATGATTAGTAAAATTATTTAGGAATTTAAAAATTATTTAGAAAATTTATCAAAATATAATTTTAACTTTAACGAAAATATCGCGGATTAAATTATTTGGCACGGGAACAATTTAGAAGAAAGGAAGAACAGATAATAATTGATCAGAACAGAAATTAAAAAATTCGTCACTTTATTCGAATCAATTTACGGATGTTACATTTATCTACTGCATGCATGGATAACCAGTGACTGGCTGCTTCGAGACTTGAGCTAGCTACGTACTCGGTGAAGAAACTGATGATCTCTTCCCGCGTTAATGGGAACCCTTTGGAGAACGTGACGAACAGCGACCGGTCGTCCTCCTCCTCCTGCGCCACCGCCGCCGGCGACGCCGTGCTGCAGCGTTGATAATACGGCGCCGCCAGCTCCGCAGGAAGCGCGCCGCCGGCACCGTCCTCCTCGTGGCGCCGCATGAGCGCGTGCAGCCGGTCGTCGAACACGAGCGCCCCGACTCCGTTGAGGATCTCCGAGACGCTGCGCCGCGGGGCCTCCAACGACGCTGCCGGGACGGCGCCGCAGGATGCGAGGAACCGCCGCACAAGCGCGAGAGGACGGGCGTCGTCGTCGTCCAGTTCGTGGCACCGTCGAGGACGGCGCGGGTCTCGGCAACGAGCAGCGCGGCGGAGGTCTCGTCGTGGACGAGGGCGGGCACGCGGGAGACGACGTCCACCCTGGCGCAGGCGCAGCGGTTGAGCCACATGAGGAGCGCCACGGCGTCGCGGGCCGACCGACGACCCGCGCCCAGCGCGAGCAGGCGGTTGAAGGCGGCGCGGTCGATTCGGTGGAACGTGAGGACGTCGTGCACGGTCGGCTCCATGGCCGGCTCTGGCTAGAGGGAGTAAGCGAATCAGTGATTCAGTGGTGGTCTAGTTGGGGTTTGGGACGTAGTGTGTATAAAGTGTCTTCTGGCCATGGCCCATGGGTTGGGTTGGGTCAATTTGAGACTATTTTTAGCCCTCCTTTGGATTTCAGAAATTTCACATAAATCAGTTTAATTTTACAGAGAAAATGTTAGAAACGAAAAAAATTCTCTCGTTGCAAAGGAGGCCTTCGAGTGTCCTACGCTAAAGGAATATATAGCGTGCATATTCAATGTCAAATTTCTGTAAGATTAGTCAGCTCATCTTCTTGAATCAATGTAATGCATTTGAGTAGGCATTCGTTGTTAAATCCTTTTTAGAGTGGAGATACTAGTTACACCTTAATGATGCTTTTACCTAGAAATTTCATCTTAAATACATGTTAAATAAACTATTAAAGCACAAACTGCAACTAATACTAGTTTATGGAGGAAAAATTTCAATCATAGATTGAATTTCTAACAAGAGGAAAAATTTTAGTGGCCACTAAAAATTTCTTTGGAACGCAGGATTTTCACAGGAGTAGTATATGAATTAGTTCAATTTCACTAAAAATAATTTTACGTTTTTTCTGTAAAATTGAATGAATTCTTTTGCAATTCCTATGAAATCTCTGTATTTTAAAAGAGCCCTTATATTGTTGTTGTTGTTAACTTAGATGATGACTATTTATCTTACTCACTCTGTTCTTAAATTGATATCACCGTTGAGTATAAACATCAACTATATCATTTATCTTATTCAAAAAATAATTCAAATCTAAAAATTTATAAGTTGTAATTTAAACAACTTTCATGATAAGAAAATTATAATAAAATATTTAAAATTTATCATATTTTTTGAATTAGACGAATAATTAAAGTTAATTGAACGGAAGTAGTAATTTTTTTAAATAAATATATGATTGTCACTAGCAAAGCGGGCGACCAAAATCCAACAGCCCGGAGCACAACTGCAATAACAGTGGACCGTCCTGATTCATCCCCTGGGTTTCTTACTTATATCCCGCCCGTGCCTCGACCTCGCACTCGCAGCCGCGGTTCAATTCAAAAGCCGCGACGGCCGAAATTTCCCAAACCCCTCCTCGCGCTCCCTTTCCCCTGCCAAAGGGCCAAGAACAGAGGCCAAGAACGCAAGAAGCAGCGGCTCCCGCCACCCATGGATTGGTCGGCGGAGGAGGACGCCGAGGAGCCCCACTCCCCGATGCGGAGGCCGAAAGCTGATCCTCTCCCGCTCTCGCTGCCGCCGGCTGATGCTCCGGCCTCGGGAGAGGAGGGGTCGTCGTCTCCTCCGCTCCCTTGGTTCTCGGCGGGGTCGAGGTCCCCGCTTCTGCCGATGTGCCGGACCCCTGGGTCGAGGTCACCTCCGCTCCCTTGTTTGCCGGCCGCAGGTGGCCAGGATAGTGGCGACGAGAACGACGACGTGGAGAATATCCTCGCCTCTCTGAGGAACGAGCTGCTTCCGCCGCAGGACGGCGGCACGGGCAGCTCTGCTTCCTTCGGAGGAATCTGGACCCGGGACGAGGAGGTGGAGGAGGAGAAGGGCGTGGTGGGGAGCTTCTCGATCCCCGAGACCCAGGGGCCACCGGTCTTCGACGTGACGGAGGAGGTGGAGGTGGTGGGGGGCGACGTCAAGGCCCCGCCTTCCTTCTCGTTCCCACAGCTCCCAGAGCCGCCGTGCGTCGACGCGGCTGAGGTTATAGACGCCTTCGCCATCTCCGAGGAGGCCGAGTTCTTGGACGCCACCATGGGAGCCAACACTGGACCTAGGACGGAGGCTACCAAGAACGAGCTCGCCTGGTTCGCGGACCTGTGCGCCGACGAGTCCAAGCCGGTGCCCCCGCTCGACGAGTCCGCGTTCGGGGCACTGGAGCGCGTGTCTTCTGGCGAGCTCCACCACGGCGCCGACGCCAGGTAGCGCTGGATTGGCTCAGTGCCCGTGCCGGAGTTCTTCATCTCCTCTGGAAAGGTCCGTCGAATCTTCCTGCTTTTCTGTTCTCTTGAGTTCTTGCGCTGATTCTGTGATGGATTCCATATGTCATGGTACGCTTGCTAGGGTGAATTGCTGTTTGTATTTCTGCCAATTTATCAGTGTTTGTTGATATATAACGAAGACCAGTCTTAGTTGAGATCAATATCCCAATCTTGTTTCTTTGCCTAAACATTCTCGCTTTGCAAGATAATGTGCTTTGATGATTGTGGTATAACGTAGTCTGTGCATGTGCATGCATCTCACTTAATGATCCATCGAGTTCATCTTCATATGTTCAATCCACGAGTTTTCTTTTTAATCATGGGAACAGGCATCTTCGTCCTCGCTGGGTCATGAACTCCCATCATGTTCAGAAACCATCATGGTGCCGCCGCCGTCTCTGCAGCCTACTCTGACCAATAACAATATTGCCGCAGCTTGTGAGTTCAGCTCAGTCGATGTCACCAGCACCGACAATGTCAGCTTGTGCACCGGCGCTATGATGCCGGCGGCGAGCAGCTCCATGCCGGGCCAGGACCAATACCTCGAGCCGTCACCGGAGGAGAAAGAGAGGGAAGAACGAAGAGTGAAGAAGCGGGAGAATAGGCAGCGCGCTAGAGAGAGGTACAACGAGAAGAAAAGGAACCTGAGGTTCGACAGGAAGACAGTGTACGGGTCGCGTAAGGCGAGCGCGGACACGCGGAACCGTGACAAAGGTAGATTCGCGAAGCCGTCCAACGGCGATCAAAACTAGGCTTTTTTTTTTGGTACAATTAATGCTTAGGTTTAGAAAAGCAGTTTATTTAAACGATAGATGGAAACCTAGTGATACTTTTTGTTTTTGACCGGTATAGTTAGAGCTTCAGCAACTCTGCAGACTACTAAACATCAATGCAGATTTTTTAGTGCCATGAAAGCAGCTACTTTATCAAGTTTTTGGTGGTGTACCATTCAGAAAATGCTAGGTAGGAGCCGTGGTGTTCCAGATAGGTGAATGTAAGACATGAATGGATACATCAGTTGCAAATAAATAAGAAATATATTTTACAAGTGAGGGACAACTGGATAAAAAATTCAATGTGACGTATATTACTAGAGAGTGTAATCATCTGAAACTCCATGTATTACAAGTGAAATAATTGTTGCAAATAAGTAAGATGTGTGTGTGTGCGCGCGCGCATTAAGTAAAGAGCATTTGAATCTCCTAGTGCTGCTATCTTCAGACTAGTATCTACTCCTGCTTGCCAAAAACCGAACCCTTGAAGATGCTATGTTGTTGACTGTTGGTCCTCCATTGACCTCATGGAACACTCCTATGCCATACCAATTGTTCATCGGAACCGGATGAGATTGTGAGCAGAATTGTTCTGCAGCAGGAAATGGTTGCGAGCTGAATTGATTTTTCTCACTATCTTGGGTGGACTGTGAGGTAAACTGCTGTGAGTTGGTAGTAGCATTTTTTGGCTTTGGCCCCCTCTGTTGTTGTGAGATTGTTCTAGTGCCACGTCTTCCTCTCTGCAAGTAAATAGATAGACCATGTAGAGATGTGCACAATATAATTAAAGTACAACACAAAGATAATAATTGGTAATTACTTACCCTATTTTCAGAACTGATTCTGTTTTTACAAGTAGAGGAGTTATGGCCAAAGGTCTGGCAGCGGCTGCACCTGATTGATTTTTTCTTAGAAGACCTTTCAGGTCCATGTGCCTCACCTAGAGCCTTTCGTTTCTTTTTAGGTCTTCCTGGTTGCACACGAAATCTAGGAGGATCAATATCTGGAAAACTAGTGATCAACCATTGTGTCTTATCTGGGACAAGCACAATTTGTCCAGCATATGCAAGCACATATGCTTCCTTCTTGAAAAGGTTATCCACATAGTCTTCAGGCCTAAGACTAAAGGTTTGAATGGCACAAACAACATGGCAGCATGGTATTCCAGTGACATCCCATTTCCTACACCCACAACTAGGTCTACTGTAAAAGTGAGATGACCCATTGATACTTGCCATATCCCTCTTCCAGCACAGGTTGGCCTACAAAGGCTTGCAATTAAGTTCTTTCTCCAATTCCAATCTTTTTTATAGTTTGGTGCGATAACCCAAGAGTCCTTTCAAGCATTTACGTATTTAATTGCAAAACTTTCCATCACCTTAGATCTCATGTGTTCTAGCATTGTGACAACAGGTTCATCCCTCGCCTCCAATATTGAAGAGTTATATGTCTCACTAATATTATTTATTTACAACCAAGTCTGTTTTCCCCCTTGAAGAAAATTTATGTCTACTCCAATGCTTAGCTGGAATTTGTTTGAGCCATTTCCATGCTTCTTGGTTAACATTTTTCATCTTTTCCATTGCCACATCAAAATCATGTTGCCTATATGAATAAGCAGCAGCTTCCATCAATTTTTTCAGTTCATCCCCACAAAATCCAGCAGCTACAAAGTTGGCATGCAAATGCCTAAGACAAAACCTATGTTCAGCTGTAGGGAAGATGTTAGGAAGAGCACTCAAGATTCCCTTTTACCTGTCACTCATGACAACCCAACCACCATGTTGATGTCCATCTCCAATACAGTCCTTTAAACAACTCAAGAACCATTCCCATGAGTCATGGTTTTCTGATTCAGCTACTGCAAAAGCAATTGGAAACATGTTGTTATTCCCATCTCTCCCTGTAGCTGCTAATATTTGTGCTCCATTCGGCAGCTTCACATGAATTCCATCGACACCTATGAAAGGTCTACAACCAGCAAGGAAACCATCTATCTGAGCTTTAAATGATATGAACATCCTCTCAAATACTGGATTAACAGTTGGATCCATTGGGACATCACATTTAACTACAACTTTGCTACCTGGATTAACAAGCAAAAGGGTATGTGCATAATCTTGAATTCTCTTGAACTGATCCAGATGGTCACCAAGAACAATTTTTATAGCCTCCACCTTAGCCGTATATGCTTTATACTTAGAAATTCCAACATGTGTGTCTCTAAGCACACAATCCTTGAGATGTTTCACTTTCCAGTCTCTGTCACTTCTGAAATCTTCAATATATTGTTGTGCAATCCACTTTGCATCCAATTACTTGATATCATGCGACCTTCCACATGTATGTTCCTTCACATACTTCCTTATCTTAAATGTCTTCTCACCAGGTATCACTCTTGCATATATGTACCAATTACATCCAATTCCCAAGCACTTAGCTCAAACCTTTTCAGGGTCATTTTTTTCCCTTTGAACCTTTCTTCCTTCTCTGATAATTAAATTTTTCATTGCTGTTCTGAACTGTCCAACATCATCAAACAACATACCCTCATCTAATATAGGTTGTCCAATTATTGCCTCATTAAACCAATTGTCCTCAAGGCCCTTTGACCTATGCACAAACAATGGAGTTTTATATGCATTATCAGAGTTGTGATCACTGTCACCGAGTTCATCATATACATTCATCTCAACATGTTGATTAGTTGGAGCATTCTCTTTGCTCAGATCTTTGGTTTTCAGGCACCTTACTCTTGCTTTCTCTTTTCCCTTTTCTTGTGAGGCAACAACTTGTTCAAGAAAAGTTGGCTGTTTAGATTGAGAGTACAACTCATCATCCACAAAATCACTTTCAAATACATATCCACCTGCATCCACAAACCTGTTTTCAAGCTCATGCTTAGTCACAATCTCCACATTAGATGTCTCATCACTAGTTGTTTCTGCTATGCCTTCAGTAGCAGCACCATCGTCTGTCCTGCCATCCTGAAAAATTGCATCTCTCATGCCTATATTAGCAGCAGCATCTTTGGTCTTGCTCTCCTCCTAAACAACATTCCCCGTCATGTTTACATTTCAACACCTTCTTCTCTCATGCCTACAACAACAGCTTCTTCCTCTCTTAGTAACCTAGCATATTCTCTCATTGCAACCATAGGGCTTCGTACAATATACATAACACAAGTGTCCTTTCCTTCATGATCAATTAACATCTGATTGCATTGGGTATCATCCATTATGAGTACAAGACCTGCTGGTGCTGTATACCCAGGCTTCAGATAGTACAACCAGTCCTCGTTATTGTATCCAAAGTCCTTAAGTCGATCACACAGCTCAAAGAAACTCATGTAATCTCTATCAAAATTAGGAAATGTTTGCATGTCTGCATAACTAATCATAGAGATCATGTTGAAAACAGCACCCCTGTACACCTTTAGCGTGATCAAGCCTTTGTGCTCCATCTGCAATTGTTTGCATCTTATAGAGTAAGCATAATTCTGAAGACCACACTAAATCAAGAAAGATGTAACTATTGTGACTGAAACATGTTGTTCCTTCATCACGTAGAATAATGATAACAAGTAGAGACCGCCTTTAATTTTTGTATTGCGTAATTTGATGCTTCACAATGAACCCTAAACCCTATTGGCTATCCATCACAATCTGAACTAATCTTTAGTGGTTGGGCTGTTGGCCTATGATTGGGAATTTGGGAGCCGTAGTGTGTAAAACGAAATTCTGATTTGCTTTATCATAAGGATTCAAGATCAATTTCTAGGATGGAGAGCAACTGCTCTTTGGGGCATTTGAGGTCAATTTCAAGGATTCGATTCCAAATCCCATGACACTGACAGAATGCCACCTCCCAAAAATCAAATGTTAAAATTAAGTTCAGTGGATTATTCTGCCTAATCGATGACTCTACCATCAATCGATCAACAATGATGCTATCCATGCTATCCATTCATCTTTCAAACTGGCAAGGAGGTTGAAGCGAAACTCACCACAATGCGTTGTGTACCAGCGGACAATCGCCTGTTAACAGTGTGGATGCACGAAAGGACGACGATCTTCATGTATCCGTAAGCCGGCGATCTTCTCGTATCCGTACGCCGGCGATCTTCTCGTACTTCCCAAGAGCCGCCGCCATCGCCTCCAGTAAAAATAGCGATCCTCCTTTTTTTTAACCAGGCCACGAAGGCATTCTGGACTACTTGGGTTTGGCCCAAATTAACTAGCGTGGTATTATGTGCATCCAAGGTGGCAGATTGTTGCCAGATTGGCAAATCACATGCCTAAACCACATGGGTTGGGCGGGATTATGCTACAAATCAGCTTTTGTGGTGGAAAATCAAGAAGATGAGATATTGAGATATGGGGTGGGATTTGCAATTGAGCCTAAATTTTTTGTTGTACACAACTTCTACTTATTTCAATAAATAAGTTGTGACAATAGGACCATTCATTTATTGTGCTGTAAAGTATCATCTTATATAAATAAATAATTATTCCTTTTATTTTTTAATTGTCGTCACAATTGATTTTTAACATATTTTTTTATTTTTCATCTTATTCAAAAATTAATTCAGATTTGTCGTATTTCAAGAACTTGTGCTGATAAAGTAAAATATAACAAAAATTATAATATTATTATTCTATTTTTAATAAAACAAATGATCAAAGATACCAGACAATTAGAAAAGAAGGAAGTACTCCCTACCTATAGAATAAGTTTTACATTTAGGTTTGATGAAATCTATCTTTGATTATTGATTTGTATGAATTTAATGAACTTCAATATTATAAAAAAAAATTATAGATTATAAACTATTTTGTATGATAAATTTAAAAATACAAGTCACATGTTGTTAAAGCTAATTGAATCAATAGAAATCATTAAGCAAAGTTAGAAATGAGTACAAAGCACTATGACCTTACTGCACTCACGCAATGCTAGTGGCTCCAATTTTGTACTACTATAACATAGACATACTTGACCTGCTGTATTCGCACTCTGTAGACACACTTCGCCTCCTATATATTTGCTCTTCTTTCCTTTCAAAAGCACTGGTACTCTTTTGAAACATACTCTCTCCATCCCAATTTATTTGTCATTTTACACTTTTTAAGAAAATACTCCTTCCATCTATGTTTTATAGGGGTATTTAGCTCTTGGCACCGAGACCAAGTGAAAAACGATCAACTTTTAATTCCTGCGAGTATCCCCTAATTTTTTATAATTAACTCACTAATTAATTCTGCATGGGCGTTAATTAATGCTGCATGCCTCCACAACTAACCAGCACTGCATGTGATTTGAAGACGAGGCTTCCCCACACTGGTGCTCCCGTCTGTGCTCCAGATACGTGGCATCTTTTTATTGACATTCATTCTTTCGGTGGGCCGATACAACATGGAGTTTTTCTCTCACCTTGGCGTCAAGTGTTATTTTTTTCCTTCACGTCCTCGTGTAGTAAGATATAATCCGATGCATCAGGCCTCTCTCCTCTCCTAGCGTCTGCCCAAATTTCAACCATCACGCAACTATTGGACTAAAGTTTTTAAAATTGAAGAAACTGATTCGGTTTTAGCAGACGACTGGCTTTAAATTTTTTAAATAAATGTTTTTTTTTAAAATAAAATCAGAAAATCAGTAATACCGATCGGAAATCGGAAAAATAAACAGAAAACCGCTCAAAGCAATTTGATTTTAAATTTAAAAATTCAAAATTGAAAAAATTGGTCGAGAAACCGAGAAAATAGAGTGATAAAATAGAAAAACTGAGTAGTTTTCGCTTCAAATCCTGATTATTATATTTGTTCAGTTTTTATATTTCACTGTAGCAGTTTCGTATTTATTTTTTCCCCAAAATAGAGTTACCGATTGAGAGAAAAATTGATTCTCTTCAAAAATCAGAGACTAAATTAGACTTTTAAAAATTAATAAATAAAATTAAACTTTTGAGTATAGTTTAGAGATTAAAATGAGTATTATGATATTAAAAAATTTTGGAAAGCTATTGGTGTTAGTAGACGATCGGGTGTGTGATAAAAAAAATGAACGAATGATATTGCTACATGGCATGGAAGCACCGATGGGGGCAGACGAGGAGTCCCAACAAAATACACAATTTTTTATCTCAAAATATTTTTTTTCAACAACTTTTTTTATCTCATATATTTGCTTCACTTATTTATATTTTGTTAATTAACAATAGTTTTTGTGAGCTTAAGATCTAGTAGATCCAAAACTGATCCTATGTTAAATTTGTAATATGTGTGCGTGAAGAGATTTTATCTCTTAAATTTGTAAAAATTTTCGTACGCATGTAATCTAATTTATCTTTATTGAAGACGTTTATCATCGAGTATACGTAGAAAAAAAAATTACGCCTTTTAAAGAGTAGAGATTTTACGTGTTATTCTCACAATCCTACCAATAAAATTATCACAAACTTAGGTAGTGCTTGCTTCTTCGAACTTGTCCATCCAGTACGAGACGATCCAGGATCTCACAAGCTTTTTATGTTTGGTTTCTTGGATGGACGAAACGGTGCGGGATGGAGCGATCCAGATGCCTCGAATATTCCTCGTAGATTCTGTACCATCCCGTGCGGTAAAAATGAGCGAACGACTCCGTCCAGGACAGCCGTCTCGGAGGATGGCGACCTGGAGGTAGAGCTTGGAAGATGGCGGCGCGAGGCCGCCGCGTGGCGCGTTGGCGACACAGAGGCGGCGCGTGGGCGCCCGGCGACGCA
>BCLF01000172.1:81306-105162 GCA_001602275.1 Zoysia japonica | reverse complement strand
CACAGGCGCCCGACGAGGCGGCAGCAGCAGGCGACGGCGTGAGGGGAGGCGGCGGCGTGCGCGTGCGCCAAACGAGGCGGCAAGCGACGGCGCGCGGACGCCCGGCAAGGCGGAGGTAGCGGCTGCGAGCTGGTCCGCGAGGCGGCAGCAGCTCGCGTGCAGTGCTCGACGCCCGGCGACCGCTCGATTTTCGCTGTTTTTGATCTTATTACTGCAGTTTAGTTTCATTCAACAACCGGTTTTTATTTTAAAAATTTTAAAAAATTTGAAATACGAAAAACCGGTAAAACCGCTTGGTTTACCGTTAAAACCAAATGGTTTACTGTAGCAGTTCGTTCAAATTTTAAATTTTCGATTTGAAACGGTTTTCGACCGGTTTTTGTGGTTTTCGTCATTCCCGGTTTTAGCGGTTCAAACAAAATCATAAACCCTTCTTGACGGAGTTTTCAATACCATACAGTACACCTGTAACGGCTACATATGCTGTAACTCTCCGTCTCAATTTATAAATTATTTTGGGTCCGAACAATGTTGAAAGCGAGGATGAGAGAAATAGAGATAAAAAAGTATCGAGAAAAGAAAAAATGTGTTGAAAGGTAAAAATGACTAATAATTTTAAAAAACTATTATTTATAATTTGAAACAGAGGAAGTACAATTTTTTATTTCCTCTTTTTTTGCCCCCTATTCATGCAGTTAATTACAGTTTCCTTTGGATTCTATCATTGTGTCATTTGTTTCGCCCCATCGGCAGTCACCTAATTAAGCATCGATTTTGATTTTCCATATGCTGAAAAAAGAATAATTTTTCAACACGTTAGATGTTCCGTTTGTTTTTGCGAAACAACACTCTTACGTACACGTCAGAATATGTGCAGGAAAAGGCCTGTCTCTTCATCGAGGCATGGACTCACGTGAAATGCAGAGGTTGCTGTAGCATGAGAATTTAGACGTAGTTTCAGCTCTCAGATCAAAGATAAATGGCCAAAATTTGATACTGTAGCAGCGTATGAATAGTATTCTATGCAACAGTAACCTGCTGAACAGTGTCTTTTATAGTTTTACTATAGAGTACTTATTCATCTCTTTAGTTTTTACGGTAAATATTGTTACACTAAGTCTAATTCTCTCCTCTCCGGGAGAGAATATGGATCCTCGAGGCAGGGGCCAAAACGGATACAAATCCTCTGCATTGATTTGTTCCACGCAGAGACTGTAGCACCTAAAACAATAAAAGCTGAGGAACGCTACCGTAACACGCATTAACACTGCACCAAAAAGGTGTGTATACAGTACCGGAGGTTACTGTAGCATATTTTCCCTAGACGTTTATACTGTAGCAACTGATTTTAGCCATCGAGTTTGGATCCAACAGTCCAGAGATGATCCTAATGCCTTGTATTGTTCATCCTCTGCATTGGACACTCTAATGCGAAGGACTTCGATCCGGCCAAAACACTCCAGATGCTGAAACAAACAAGCATGACAAGAAGAAGAGGAAGAAGAAGACCCATCCTTTTGTCAGCTTGATGAACCGCGAATGGATTCTGAGAGCGACGTCGTACGTGGTGGCTGGGAGAGTGCAGGATCTAAGCGCTTTCCAAAAGGCGCGCGGGTTATATACTCGCTTAATTTTGTCGAGCCGGTCTGTGGACGTGGGCGTCGCCGGGCTCCCGACCACGAGATCGGAATCGCGCACCCCTCGCGCCGCCGCCACCGCCTAGTGACGTCAACTCCCATGCCATTTGGTAAACAACACACTGAATTATTTTAGAGCCTATGTTTAGCTTTTCGTCTATCGTTTTCAACTGAAAATGTTGAAAGTAAGAATCTAAAATAAATAGGATTTAAAAAATTTGCTTTTTTAAAAAGGTTGAAAAGCTGATAAAATGAGCTATAGCCTGAAAAACACATTTTAAGCTGCTTTCTGATTTTGAGCGCGCAGAGAAGCTAACATTCAGTTTGTTTGTCTTTTACTTTTGAGTTTTTTAAAAAACAGTTCGGTGGTTAGTTAAAGCATGGCCTTAGTCTACTTCATCCAGCTTCGTTACATTTACCATTCATCTTGTTTCAAAAAATTATTCAAAATTATTAAATATCAGGTGTGTTTCAAATAATTTTAATGATAAAATAAATTATAAAAATATATTATGTTCATTATATTTTTAAACGATTTGACAAATAAGGTAAATGATGATTGATGGACATATATACTTTTAAATTTTTTTTGACAACCAGACATCGCTTTCAGATGATTTTGGACCAATTTCAAAGATTTATTCGTCAAAGAGTAAAGAAAATGACCCCAGGCTCGGGCAAGCCTTATAATACTGCTCAGCCCAATGACGAAGGGAAAAGAAAGAAAAAAATAAACAAATCAGCTACTCGCTCGTGCCGCTTGGACCCGACCCGACCGACGTCCACGCGCATCCATGGCCACCGCGCACCTCCTCACTCCTCCCCGCCTCCACCACCACCCCACCCTCTCCTCCCCCTCCCGCGCCCCGGCCGTGCGCGTCCGTGCCGCCGCCTCGCTCGCGCACCCGCTCCTCACCTCCCGCCTCCGCCTCGCCACTGCAATCTCCTCCCCGCGCCGCCGCCGCGCGATGTCGGTCGTCCGCAGCTCCCTCATCGACCCGGACGGCGGCGCGCTGGTGGACCTCGTCGCGGCGCCGGACCGCCGCGCGGCGCTCCGCGCGGAGGCGGACCTGCACCCCCGCGTGCGCATGTCGCCCGTCGACCTCCAGTGGACGCACGTGCTGTCCGAGGGCTGGGCGAGCCCGCTCCGCGGGTTCATGCGCGAGGACGAGTACCTGCAGACCCTCCATTTCAACTGCATCCGGCTCCCCGACGGCGGGGCGCGCGTCAACATGTCGCTCCCCATCGTGCTTGCCATCGGGGACGCGGAGAAGGAACGGATCGGGGGGAAGCCCGACGTCGCGCTTGAAGGGCCCGACGGCGGCGTCGTCGCCATCCTGCGCAGGTCCGTCTCCTCTTATTCATTATAATCTCGTTTATTTATGTGCGTTCAGCGTTCTGAATGATAAAAAAATGCTGCCATTTTGGGTCAATGTTTGCTGCAATTTATTTGGCTAATACGGAATTGACTCTGCACCTATTAAAAAATGTAACAAGCGTTGTGTATTTCTCCACCACCTAACCAACTTTATCAGGAATGTTAAAGTTGTGAGAATAAGCATCTTAAGCCTGATGCCTTTTGTTTCTAGTCACATTCTGGGAGGTTTGGGGACCACAATAACATTAGCAAGATCAATGGAGGAGAATTTTTGGGCAGCAAGTTGTAGTTATCAAAAGTTTTATGGTTTGGGGACCATAGCGCTGTACCACTGGCAAGCTCAATGGATGAGAAGATTTGGCACAATGTTATTGTCGTCTTTACGATGGTATTACTTTTCCTTCATGTCGTTCTCACTGTTATGGCCTCTGCGGGGAAGCCATTCTGGATGTTCTCTCCTGCTCAGAGCTGTCTGTTCTGCTCTGAGATGCGTGCAGGGTCCAATGGGTTAGAGTGTGGGAAGGCATCACGAAATCTATTTACTCTAAGCAAAGAAATCTACATGGCATTTCTTGCTCTCTTTGCCTTTGGATCATACTTATGTCCTAATTATTTCTTTCTTTCACATAGTTGTCAAGTATAATTACGTATCTGTTATGAAAACTAACTGCTGCACCTCACCTGTATAAGCTCATCATTGCTTTTACTTCAATCTAAATTTTGAGCAAAGGTCACTGTTCTCATCCGCGATTTGATTCTTCAGAAACTATGACAATGGAATGAGATTGGCATTAGAGATCTGACGTGCTGATGACTAAGGAGCATCTAATGTTGAACATCTTGAGAATTGCCCTTTTCTTGTAAACACATATTGGCAACTTCATTGTTTTTAACTAATAAACCAGATAAATTGTACATTTGGTGTTATTATAGCACGAAACAGAGAATACATTGAATAAACAGTGCATTTCTGTACTGATGCTTTCCTCCAAAAGAGTAATTGGTCAACTTCATTGGGACTGGCGCACCATGGAGCTAGAGCCTACTGAATGCCTAGTGTAGGACCTCCCCTGATACAGCAACTCTCATTGCCATATCTTGGATTTTTCTTGCTCACTTTTAAGATGATTCGTGTCACATAAAACTCAGCTTGTAGGCCATGAAATGAATCTTGTAGCAGCTTTTCACCATTACACCTCTGGCTTTTACAGGGCAGTGCTAATCATACTCACTTTTTTCTCCTTTGCTATGTTGGTCAGTTTTGCTGAATTTTGAGAATTTTTTCATGGGCAGCATAGTGTATTCTTTGTGGCATTACTTCTGTTTGGCCCCAGTCAAAATATTTGAACATGATGTACATTTCTGTTTCTCAGTGTTGAAATATACCCACACAATAAAGAAGAAAGAATTGCAAGAACGTGGGGCACTACTGCACCTGGATTGCCTTATGTTGACGTGGCAATCGCATCAGCTGGGAACTGGTTGATTGGTGGTGATCTGGAGGTGTTGGAACCCATCAAATATAACGACGGTCTTGACCACTACAGACTTTCTCCACAGCAACTTAGGAATGAGTTTGACAAGAGAGGTGCTGATGCTGTGTTTGCCTTCCAACTGAGAAATCCAGTACACAATGGGCATGCACTATTAATGAATGACACCAGAAGGCGTCTTTTGGAGATGGGTTACAAGAATCCAATACTACTGCTACACCCTTTGGGTGGTTTTACGAAAGCAGATGATGTCCCACTGCCTGTTAGAATGGAACAACACAGCAAGGTATTTTTTTACATAGCTGTGCGCTAGTTCGCATGTGCTAATTACTGAACATGGTCATGTTGCAGGTCTTAGAAGATGGAGTCCTTGACCCTGAGACTACTATAGTATCTATATTTCCCTCTCCAATGTATTATGCTGGTCCAACAGAAGTGCAGTGGCATGCAAAAGCCAGAATCAATGCTGGTGCCAACTTCTACATAGTAGGGCGTGATCCTGCTGGGATGGGCCATCCAACAGAAAAGCGGGATTTGTACAACCCAGACCATGGGAAAAAGGTTCTAAGCATGGCTCCAGGTTTAGAGAAGCTCAACATATTGCCATTCAAGGTACTTGATTCAAAGATATACACTTGAACATTTGATTTTGTATCAATTAGATTTTAGATATCTGTAAATAACCAAAAGTATGACTAAGTATATGGTTGGAGTCAACCAAACCCTTGTTATTTTTTCTTTTAATGCATTAACTCCCACAGCTCCACATTTGTAAATGATTAACCTTTAAATAGCGAGAGCGAGGACTTTCAAATGCCCGTAAGATTTTAGCCTGTATTTTCTTTACACATTAAGTAATGACCTAAATTTGAATGGTTTATAAATTCAACATTGGTCATAGACCGCTCGTGTGATTATTGGAATATGTGTTGTTTGCAGTAAGAAATACTAGTGATCACTTCTGACCTTTGTATACTACTAATGGAGGTGAGAGAAATGGTAACCATAGATATTACGATACCTATTCCCTTATGGTAGGATCTTATCTTACATTGCAGTTACTCCAAACATGTAGGTTTAGTTTATCTGTGTAGTCAGTCCATGCAATCCCTGCAGTTACTAAAAAAATGTCCTGAAGTTTTAATTTTTAGGAACATGTATGCTCGATTGTTGCCTGTACTTCCCTGAAACGGATGACTAGCTGTTGATTTTTTGTTTCAATTATAAATTGATGAAACATGTATTGTCATTCCATGCTACTTCATGCTAGATGTTTTTCTGTTCCAGGTAGCGGCATATGATACAGTAGCACAGAAGATGGCCTTCTTTGATCCTTCACGTAGTCAAGATTTCCTGTTCATATCCGGCACCAAGGTAGGCTCGCCAGTTTTCATCACATTGTCATGCAAGGTTTTATATTGCCATTGAATTAGTCTTTCTAACAAATAGCATTGCAAATATCAACCAGATGCGCACTTTCGCCAAAAACGGCGAGAACCCTCCTGATGGTTTCATGTGCCCTGGTGGGTGGAAAGTTCTTGTCGACTACTACAACAGCTTGCAGGCTGAAGAAGCGGTTTCTGCCCCTGTATGAGACACGCTATGGGTGGCATTGAAAGAACATGATTTTCAGATCTTGAGCTTGTTGCTCCCTTTTAAACTTTTTAGGTTGATAGATGATTGATTTGATAAATTTTTTCACATTGTTCATTTTATATATATAAAACAGGAGCCTAAAGGTGGACAAACTGCTGTACAGAATGAACCGAAGCCACACTGTTATTGTTCTGTACTTGGGCCGGTTCACCTGTGGCCTAAACAATAAAATATGTTGGAATAATTGCATCTATACCATCACTTTAATTGTCTTTTTCATCTTATATCATCAGCTTGTGTTTGTGACAAGGAGTTAGATCCCACATGTCAGTGACCGGTTGATGGTCTAGATGAAAAGTCTGCTATCTTTTCTTGTCGAAAGAGCAATAAATCTGGGACATTTATTTTTTTTATGACCCGATTCATCAGCTTTTACTATTTTGCCATTAAATAGGATGTCCTGTATTTACCACTAACACCATGAATTGCTTTAAAGCATGCCTCAATGTACTTCATTAACCCTTTCTTTACATTTTCTTCACTTAATGACATTTTTGGGCATTTCGTGATTTTGGAGATGCTGAGATTTGAGAGCATGGGGAAGTCAGGGATTTGACTTGGGGGTTCTTGATTTTGTTCAAATTCCCCTCCTTAATGCTTACCCAACTAAGGGCAAGTTTGGATTCAGCTGACTAATTATTAGTCAGGATTAATAATTAGTTATTGCTTATTAAGAGGTAGAACTAATTGTTAGTCCCATTCTCTAATGAAATATTTGTTTCCCTTCTAACTAATTTTTAATCCATATCTATTTGGATCCATACAGAGTTTGTTTATGGAAAAAATAGATTAACTATACATTTTACAATACCTATGAATTGTTATCATCTATTAGTCCCCCTGATCATTAATTGAAAAACAATTAGTCCGTGAGTGGACTAAAATTTAATCCTTCTATTAATCCGCCCGTTTGTAAGAAAATGACTAACTTTTCGTGGGCCCGATCCAAACAGGCCCTAAACCGAGCCAGCAACTAATCATGCGTAGTTAACCTCTTTGTTTAAGCTTTTCATCTAGCTTTTTGAGCTGAAAACTGAGAAATTGAAACAAATAATGTTATGAAAAGCTCACTTTTGGAATACTGAAAAGCTAACTTTTGCAGAAATGAACTAAAAGCTGAAAACTCACCGCGGATTGCTTTTCTAGGTTTTTGTATGTAGAAAAGCTAAATGTACATTACAAAAGCTAATATCTAAATTTCATCAGCTAATTTTTTAACTAGCCACTAGTCAGCTTTTCTAAAAGCTCAAAAACTTCAGCTCAAACAAAGAGAGATCTGATTACCTTGATTTAGGTCTAAGTAGGTTCTGATTAGAGCGCTTAGACACATTTGGAATCAAAACATAAAATTAAGGTTCAGGATCCAGGCAAGGTGGCTCTGATGCCCAATATAAGCACTGGTATATCACGGACTAATGAATCTTCTTGCCTAGAAACAGGAATACATAGGTCTAGCACAAATTGACTGACCTCGATGGGTAATCCTCCCCAAGGGGCACAAATTGATTTTCGTATAAGGTGCTACTCGAGACATTTTTGACAACGGATAAGACGTGGACGTGGTTTTTATGGACTTCCGAATTGGTGACAACGTTGGTATATCTTAGAGCGGAAGGGCTGATCATGGATGACAGAAAAGAAAAAAAAGAAAAGAGAGCTCACTTCGAGGGAGAGGCTCAGCCCACAACAATTATTGCTTATGGGCTGGTTCGACGCCTAGTCATGTCGATACTTACGTCGAGCTGTGATTAGATCGGAGATCTAGTATTTTTTATGTTGGAAAATTTGTCAGGAGGATACCGTAGTGTGATTTATTCGTGTGGCACTATTTGAATTGATTTAAGCTATAAAACATTGTTGTTTAGAGTATTTGTTTTTAAGATACTAAAATAAATATTTCAAAAATATTTCTCGTGAAAATATCCAAAGTACCCCTCTTCTTACTCGGTCCGGTGAAGCGCTGAACCAGACCTTCTTTCCAATTTTTGAATCAGACTACCTCACCGAGCTGCCGGTGAGGCACTCGTCGCGGCAGGTGGTGGAGAACTGGAGATCATCTTCCTGTCCTCGTGGTCTCTGTGTCCTCGTGGTCTCTGTTCCCGCTTCCACCGCCCGGAGCGCCCACGATCACGACCACCGGCGGTGTTCTCGGGCGAGGTGGAGATGCTGCTCCGCGTGCACAACCTCGCGGGCGTCGTCGCACAGTTCGAGGACTACCGCGTCGCGCAACGCCGTGGACGGGAACGAGATGATGCGCTTCTCCCCGGCGCCTCCCTTCAGCTCGTCCGCGGCCTCAGCTGCTTACAGCGACAGGGAGGCTGCCCTGCGCGTCCGGACCTTCGACGGCAGCGGCGGCGCGCACGCGAGCGCGTGCGGGCCCTCGTCCGCAACCTTGGCTGCTTACGGCGACGAGGAGGCCGCCCTGCGCTTCTGGATCTTCGGCGGCAGCGGCGGCGCGCGTGCGGGTACGGCGACAGGGAGGCCGCCTTGCGTGTCCGGACCTTCGACGGCAACGGCGGCGTGCATGCGAGCGCGCGCGGGCCGGCGTCCGATAGGCGCGCGATGTTCCTTCGCAGGGTTATCGCTGGCCTGGTGGCGGAGGCCGGAAGGACGGGCTCTGACTCGGAGTCCGAGTACGATTCCCTCCGCGTCGGCAAGGATGAGTTGGTGGTTCAGCAGTTCACCGACCGAGTGAATAGAGAGACGCCTTAGCTATTTTCTCGAGGAATATTTTTAAAATATTCGTTTTAATGTTTTAAGAACAAATAATTCAAATAACAGTGTTTTGTAGCTTAAATCAATTCAGATAGTGTCACGCTGACAAATCATTCTATGGTGTCCTCCAAACAAATTTCCTTTCTATGTTTTATTTCAGAACGGACTAGTAGTCAACTTGGTCTAGTAGTTAGTCTATTCCCTCTAACAAATTCAGCACAACGCACTTGGTGGTCGGCTTGGTGGCACTACCCATTTCAACACGCACATGCTGTTTCGGCACAGCCGTCGTATCTTAATGGGCTGTGCTTTTAAATAGGTTGTTTCGAGAATTATTAAAAATAAATAGTGAAAAGTAATTAGAAATAAAAAAAGAAAACTCTAAGTTGTCATTTAAATGCTACACACAACCAAAATTTCATTTACCGTTTCGAGTGCGAAAATTGGCCCGTACTAATTTAGTTTTTTTTTTTTGAAAAATTGATACAGTAAATTGTGAAAACTCGTATAAATGCGAAAAACAAATTTTGGAGCACAAACGGCTTGGTTTCTCTGGTTTACCGCTTAGTTTTTTTTCATTTATCAACCAATTTTTTTTTCATTTATCAACCAATTTTTTGTTTTTTTAATTTGAAATTAAATCAATTTCATTAGTTTCCATCAGTTTTTTTAGTTTACTGCTCAATTTTTTTCTTATTTATTAACCGGTTTTCAAATTTTTGATTTTTTTTAATAATTTTAAACTGAAAACCAATCATTCAATAAAACCAAATCAGATCGATTTTTAAAAAAATCACGAAAATCGGACTGATTTTTCGCGGTTTGAAAATGCTGCCCAAAAGACTGCTGGAGCCGAATATACCCGTGGCTCCCCCGCCCAGATCCTCCCCTTCCTCCCCAAAATCTCAGATCCTCTCCTGCACGCCACCAAATTCCCCACCCACTCCTCCTCCGTTTCCACGCCACGCCACCCCACCCCACCCCACCCTCGTCGTAACGCAGCGATGTCCGACGGCGGCGGCGGGAGCCGCGGGGGCGGCAGGGAGGGCGACTGGAGCTGCGGCAGCTGCGGGAACCGCAACTACGCCTTCCGCTCGCTCTGCAACCGCTGCAAGCAGCCGCGCCTCCTCGTCGACCCCCACACCCCGCGCGACTCCAAGTGGTTGCCACGCGCCGGGGACTGGATCTGTACCGGTACCCTCCTCTCTTCCTACCCGGGTTACCTTGCTGCCCAGAGCACACTTCTTCCCGCTTGATTTCGCCTCACTCCCTAGATGCAGATATACATGTTCCTTTGCTTTTTTCTGTAGTATAGTATAATGTAATACTGAAACAAGCAAATTGGAAAATGAAATGAAACAACTTTGACCTAGCATGTGAGGATGTTGAGGCGGACCACTACCATGCTTCTTCCTTCCCTTATGCCTAGGAAAGGTTGTAAATCAACTCAAGCTGATTGAGTCCTAACACACTTTTCCAAACACATGATGAGTCATAGTGATCCATTCCCTGCGCCGCCTAGCATATCACCTTTTCTCATAGCTCTTGTGTACCTTTAATTTAGTAGGGTATGTTTAGTTTTCTGAGCACATTTGTAGAGCCTGCTAGAATGCTACTTCTTCAGTGCTTTCATATCATAATATATGGTAGAAATTTTGCTCCATCCATTATTGGAGCTCTCTTATTGAGATTTTCTGTTGTCTAGAGGTTCAAATATTTCTAATAGAAGCTAGTTAATTCTGTTTGAACATGGAAACGAAATGGCAGAGTAGATCTAAATGTTTCCTGATACTTTTATTTTGGAACTGAATCGCTGCCACCTATTGTTACCTTTAAAATTATTCCTGCTGCAAACTGTTTTCATTAAGTACTTATATCTGTAAATGATATTTGAAAGCTACAAATTAGTGTGCTGAGTAATGACTTGTGTGCATGTGTCTATTCCTTTCTATGGTTTTGTTCGGGATGGCTGGTGGTGGTGGGTGTGCGTGTGCTGCGGTGCGTTGTCTACTGTGATGGTTGGTTTATGCGGCGAACGGATGAATAGGTTGCAGTAACAATAATTATGCATCCAGAAAGAACTGCAAAAAGTGTGGCCTGCCGAAGGAGGAAGCAGCAATGCCAGCAATGCAAATGGCAGGGATGGCTATGCCTGCCTATGCAAGCTATATGGCCAGATTACAAAGCCTTGCGGCCTCTGCTTCTGCATTTAAGATGAACTTTGGGATGACTGGCAATGCAGCATTGCAGCAGCAACTACTTGCAAGTGCAAACTGGCCATATGCTCTAGCTGGTAGATATGGGATGCAACCTTCTGGCTGGCCATTTGGCAGTAACAACACAAATCAGTTTCAAGGGGTTCCAAAAGACTGGCGAGATGGTGACTGGCTCTGTAGCTGTGGATTTCACAATTATTCGTCTCGTACTGAGGTAATTATTTTGTAATCATCCTTATCTATCATATTTAGCAATATGTATTGTTATTACTATTCTATTTTGTTTAGTCCTTTTCTGAATCAGAGTTTGTTACTGTTTGATTTCAACATTTGCTTTTGACTGATGTTGAAGTATGCTCACTTATTCTTCATTTGTCACTTAGATATTAACCGTAGTTTTAGGTTCTCTGCAGTATATATTCCACATAGAAAGGTGTTGAAACTTTCTTCTTAATCAATTTTCCAGTGCAAAGAGTGTAATGCCCCTGTACCGTCAGGCATTCCCTCCACAACAATGAAAGCTACAGCATCGGACCCTTCTTCAAGTAAGACCTTTGCATCCTGTCCAAAATATCTTCTTTACCATGCTCATACCGATGCAAAGTATTAAAGTTTTTCTCAAAAAACACAGGAGAGCTGTGTTTCATTATTTAAGAAGAAAAGAAAATTATTAAAGTAGCAGTTAGAATTTAGAACTTCGAAGTGTTGCTTGTCCTATTACATAAAGATGCATTGCATGATGCTGTGTATCCTGCCAAACATTTTTCTGCCTTGTGTGTTCCAGTCAATTTTAATGGTTTGTTTCATTACGGTGATTATAGTGAGATAAAATGGAAGTTTGTGAGGGTATATTTCAAAATTGCTTGTTTGTTTTGTGGGAATGGGGAGTTTTGGTGAGATGGAGAATGAGTTATGAACTCCCTTCCACCTGTTACTTTTCGGGAGGGGTGGTAATTAGGTCGGAGTTAGGGGACTTGTTGAAAGAAAAGTACTGCATCCCACCATTCATTATAACTTTCTCTACTTCCTACTCCGATGAGAAGTAGAAACCAATCAACTTCCTCATTGAGTCCCTTGCCCCTTCCCATTATTTGCTTGCACCATGTCAATTCATATCGTCAGAACTGCTTTCGCATAGAGCATGGGCTTGTTCTAATGGTTCCAACATAACCCTTTTGTTATGGTAATCTTGTTCCAATGTAACTTTTTTAGAACCTTGTTTGGACATAAGTTGTTAGCTGTTTTATACTATATCTTCTCTGTTTTGTAGTCCTCGACTCATAATAACGAACTTATAAACTTAAATATTGCAGTGAATTTGTAAACTTAAGAACGAATTTCCCTTCCTTAGTCAAATGTTTGTATTCCATTCTGCGCTTCATGTACTAACTAGTCGCAGCTTTTGCTAACACCATATTTGGTATCTGCAAATTACATTTTACTTGTTTCTCAAGCTCTTTTTCTCTGCAGCTCTAGGTATCAAACGGTTGGCATCAGAGGAACTTACCAATGATTGGGATAATAAGAGACTAAATCCAGGAAATTCAGATTATCTTCTTTCAGTATGTATTTGTGGGCCTCTATAATTACGTACCTTTATTGCCTAAAGTTTCATGGTTGTGATTTTACTTCAATTTGATTGAAGACAGCAGGATCAGATAACTTATTGATGGGTATTCAGCAAGGAGCTGGCAGCAGCATTGGTCAGACAGCTTATTCCAAGTTTGACAGTGGGAGCTCAATGACATTACCACCTGGGCAGGCAATGTCTGGTCTTGCAGGCAAAGGGTAAAGCTTCATGTTCAATCTGTGCCAGTATTGAATGCTTTTTATTAATTGTCATGCTTTATAAACTTGAATTGGCAGCACAAGAAGGAAATTAATTGTTTAAAATATTGGCGACCTTTGAAATATTGACATCCTTGTGGTATAATGCTAATATAGGAGTTGTAGAGTATTAATATCTTGTAAATGAGTAAAATGTGATTCATTGTAAACAACAGCAAATAAAAATGGATTGTAAGACTCAAACCTTAAAAACTATTGAATAGAAATACCTGTTGCAGGCAAAGAAAACAAAAAAGGTAGTTATGGACTTGTCGCTGTTGGATTATGTGTTAACGAATCATGTAGAAGAGAAAAGAGTGGTTGATGAGAATTGAACCCAGCTCATAGTTGAGAATTTTGTGGCATTCTTTACAAAATTGTGTCCACGCTTTTTATTCCATGTTCATGTATTAATTGTGATGTTAATTATATTGTTGGCATAATATGTATGAACAATGAGTAGAAAAGCTGGTATGAACAATAATCACTTTTCAGTAACTCCTGAAATAAGTTGCGGGTGTGAAGTTCTGTTGTTTTAATCAGGGACTCTGATCAGGCCATTTTTGAATGGATGCTTCATGAAGAAACTTTTTGCTTTATGCAAATAAGTTTTGCAGACAAGATGCTAATTGAGCTACGCATTGCTTGTTCACCTTCCCAGGGCAAGATGGCGCGAAGGAGACTGGATGTGCAGTACCTGCAACAATCACAATTATGCATCTCGTGCGTTTTGCAACAGGTATTGTTTTGTGACCTCTTTTTGTTCGAATTTATAGGTCAAGCTTGGCATTCTTTGTTTAGCTCAACAAGTATGGCATCTATTTTTATTGAACTTGGGTAGCAGTTCACTCTATTATAGTGAGACAGAAATTCATTAGCATTGTTGAAAATCAGAGTGCAACAGTTCACTGCGTCCATGGACTATGTTGATAGGTTCAACATTGAGACAGAAATTCATTAGCATTGTTGAAAATCAGAGTGCAACAGTTCACTGCGTCCATGGACTATGTTGATAGGTTCAACATTTGATATCTGAAAATACAACTCTTCTTGAATGTTTACCATTTAGCACTATGCATACGTTTGATTTGCTTTTATCATTTTTATACATTGTGTTTTCTTGCTTATGACTTGCAAGGTCCATAGATACAAACCTACCTTATCAAAGAGATTATTTTCCTATTACAAAGTTGTCTTTGATACTGGAGCAAACATATATTCGCTTTATCATGTTTATTTGAATTATCTAAATATATTTATTTGGAATCTTAATGAATTTCAAAATGTAATCAATGTGTGCATATAAAATCAGGAACTATAATTTGTCTGTGTATAAACTTTGCATTTAATATTTCAGTAAATACTTTACAGAACTTGCAATTTATTACTCGATTTCGTTCCTGATTGAAGAAGCCCTAGATAAGATTATTCTGTTTGTTACTGACTTTTAGAAATGGATCTTATGAGTCACATGCCTTGTGTAATCTGAATTTGTCTTGAAATTTTGGATAATTCACAATAAACTCAATCAACTTGAAGTATGAATATATGCTTGCATCGAAAGAATGTGACATTTCACTGGCAACTGCCATTAATCACTTGCACCATATTATCGCACGATTATGTCTCACCATTGCTCCATGCATATTTCTTTGTGTTTTCTATATATTTTCCCAACTGAAGATTGCTTGCCTAATTTGTTCTGACCTGGATAATATCTGTGTTTGCAGATGCAAAGCTCAGAAAGAAGCCTCAGTTCACCCTGGTGTGCTATAGCTTGCTTGCGTTTGTTCTTGAGTATTTTGAAGCTTCCAAGATGTTTCTGCTGATTTTGTAGCTCCCCTGCGAGGAGAGCTTGATTCTGCAGTGTTTTTGCTACACATAAATGTTTATCTGATTTAGTTTTTTCTCAGAACTTGAATAAAATGTTTCCAGACTGTATGTCTACTATCTGAATTTTGGGAATTATTGTATTGTTGCTTTGTTGAGGAAATGGTGATAGATAGTAATGTTGGACATATAAATTCAGGTTTGGGATTTCAGCTTATACTCACATACAGCTCCTGCATCGTTATACGTATTGCAGGTCATATGTAGCCCCATGAATAAGAGCAAATACTTATGGATGAAATGGTAATATGCAAGCCTCGGTCATAAAATTGGTTATTCAAAGTTGAGGTGCTTGCATTGTTAGCTTTAGCTCCCATGCATAACTTGAGCCAGTCATATGGTAATTTTCCAAATAGCAAACTTTTACTCAACGATGACGGCAAGCGCCCGTCAGGGCCAGGGCAGGCTTCGTATTTGTCTCCATTGTCTGCCTCATCTCTCAATGAGAGTTTGTGTACTCATCGCAGGGCCCGGTTCATGTACTCTTACAAACTAAATCAAACCCTACTACAACATTTTATTCTAAAAATAAAAATAAATTTGGTTCAATCCTAATCTGATTTGATCCTCGCTACATTTAGTTTATTTTTTCAGCCCATTTTTAGGCCTGTGTAGGCATGGGCCATCTAAAAATTTGTACCAATCAATGGTATGCCTTGACCGGAGTAACAACTAATAAAACCTTTTCAGTCCCATGCATGTTGAGTAGAGGAACCTATAAAAACCATAAAAAAGGCAGACTAAAAAAAGGAAGACAAAAAAGAAAAAGAGAGAAAAAAAAGAGGGGAAGACAAAAAAAAAAAGGCTGACAGATGTCCCACTGTGCAAGCAATACACTGAAAGGATAAAGTTACAGATATGAAGCCAAAATTAAGGCTAGCTCTAGCTAGCTCAACAGATCCTTCGTGTTCCCTTCACAAATTCCTCAAAATTTGGCTTTCTTCTGTCTCTCTGGGCTTATTGGAGCATCTTATTATCCCGTTACAAATAGGTGACTCTGAGACCTGAATCGGATACTACCTCCGTTTTAAAATATAAGCATTTTTAGATTTAGATAAAGTCAAATTCTTCTAACTTTTATTAATAATATTTAAAAAATTACATAGTTTATAATATAAAAATATACTTTTTTTGAAATCTTATTTCACAATAAATCCAATATATATATATATATATATATAATAAAACATCATTAATTCTTTATTATTAATGATTAAAGTGATAAAAGTTTGACCACTTATATTTTGAAACGGAGGGAGTATGTCCATACTAATTCATAATGAACTTCACATGATTATATGCAATAGTAATATCCAAATGGACGGTGATGTGTATATCCCACAGGTGATGCTGATCTGTATTTCCCAATCGTGGGTGTCTGTTTTCTCCTGTACTGTACAACACTTCAATTGCTTGAGCCATGTTCCTACCGGGTACCATTTATTACAATTAGTGCACCCACAGGTAGAACTCGCGTACAATGATCTACACTCTACAACTGAATGTTTCAGAGAATGATGATATCTGTCATTTGAATCTACTCCTAACTGCTCCAATAAAGGTATCACTGTCATTGTCTTGAATCGGTGGATGAGTTGAATTTTAGATACGCTTGTGCCAACATGTCAGCCAGCTGGAGTTGAGCTTCAGTAGAGAGATGTAACTGATCATCTCGGAGGGGCAAACCCAAAGCATCTGCAAGAATGACGTTAGGAAGTTTAATATTTTTCTGAGCTTCCCTGACAATATCGGTGTAATTCCCCTCTCCCGATGCAAGGCCAACCTGAAAAGAGAAAGCACCATCACATTCACAATGTTTTAATTATTTTATTTACTTAAAAACAAATCTGCATTGGAGTGTCCAGAACTGCAAATCAATCAGTAGTTCAGTACATGTGTAGGGCTTAAGAGCCTAGAACACTTCCTTAAAAGATCTGTAGGAATTCACTAAAATATGAAATATTTCTCTATAAATATGTGACACGATCATTCAGTGGTGTTTCATATGGATAACTTCTATATGATACAAGGCATATTCCAATTATCGATAGGCGGATCACAGTAACATAGGACTACACATTATCTTCATACCTATAACCAACAATATACCATGATTTGTGTGTAAACAAAACATGCGCGTATGACACTCCAGTAATTACCATTTCCACGACTGATGCTTAAGCAGCTAAGTGATTTCCACAACTATTGTGATACTTGTCACAGGTCTGTGCATAGAAAACAATATTTCTTTTGGTCATGTATCCCCTTTGGAATACTCATGTTGAATGAAATCAAACAGAGCACCTCGGTGTGCCTCTGTGTTGCATTTTCACAGAATAATGGCAAATAAACATGAGCTTTCTACAGTGCAACTACAATGAAACTTGCAATGCATAGAAATCAGTACTTCCTTGGGTCATGCATCTCTTTAACGTTTTTCAATACTTTAATGTGGGTGAGTTTCTAAACTCAAGGACACAAGTACTTTGCTAACTGAAGAATCTGAAGTATGCCACATTGTCATGGCTTGGTTTGAAATTAATGCAAGAGGATGGTGAAGTCCACATATCAGACGAGTCTGACTGGTAGGTTCAGCATTCCTCATACTTTGTCAATGAGCAATCTATTTATTTGGCAATTAGTTAGGTCAGTAGTCTAGGGCATACCTCACAACCACCGCACAAATAACTAACATAATGATCTAGCACTTTCAAGTTTGAGTGTTTCGTAATGATCAAGGTTAACTAATCAGGTCATATGCGCCATAAAAGAGTCATAACCGGCGTAGCAACAGAAACACTTGGAAATAAACCAAAGCAAGAATGCTTTATAAACGTATTTCTCATGCAGCACTTTCGAAAGCTGTAAAGCAAAGCATATTACGACAGGGACAGGCAATGACATTAGCACTTTTCCTCCATCTCGCCAGAATTTCAATTGAAGGCCTCGAGTCAGCATACAGTGGATCCAAGAATTATGCTACGAAGCAGCATTCGGTTTTGTCTAGTCAAAAAGCACTAGTCTTTTAAGCTATGTTACGTCAAATTAGCCTTTTTTATTAAACAAATTGAAGGATGAACTTGAACTAAAGGCACGGGATCACATGGAGGGAGGATGGGACGCTGACCTGTATGACGAGCAGGTCGGGGACACCGAGATCGGTCCTGAAATCGCTGACGAGTTGCTCCATCCTGCCGCCGTAGGTCGTGGCGTCGGCGAGTTCGATGGTGTCGCTCTCCCCCTGGAACCAGAGCACGGCGCCGATCGTCCCCCCCTCCCGCGTCCACGGCGGCGCGCGCCCTGTCGGCGGCAGCCTCGTAGAGCGGCTGGCCCCTGGCCCACATCCAGATCCTCGTCCCACCAACAGCTGCCGGCACAAGTCCCAGCACGAGCTCGGCGGAGCCGTCGAGGACGCGGTGCGCGAACGGCATCGCAGGGCCGAGCCCGCAGGCCTTGTGCGTGTCGATGTCGGCGTGGAGCGGCGATGACCCAGCGGCGGGACGCGGCGAGGCGAAGGACGCGCGGGTGCGGGCTGAACGGCGGAGGGAGCGGGCGCGGCGCCCCGCCGCGACCGGCCAGGAGGAAGAGGAGCTTCGGGCGGCCGGCGTAGGGCGAGGAGGCCGGGAAGGGGAGGAGGCGGAGGGACGCGAGGGAAAGGCGGGAGGTGAGGGGCGGGGATAGGAGGAGGAAGGAGAGTAGCGCTGCCGCGCCCAGCAGCTGCGCCGGCTTCATGGTGGACTGGGGCTCAGGTCTTCGGGTCAGCTCAAGTAGGCCGTTTTGGAGGGAACTAACCAAACAAAAAAAAAAAAGGTCATGAGGATTTTTTTAAGTACGTTTTTCTGTAAAATTAAACTGATTTCTATAAAATTGCTGTAAAATTTTTAGATTTTAAACAGGACTAATCTTTTACGACTAAAAGGGTGACTTCGCTGAAATATAGGATAATCTAAACGTTGGCCTTCATCCAGATAGAATTTTAAACATTAGGTAAACATTTTTTAGCCATTAGCCGCATTTTCTTTTCTTTACAAAGTTGTGTCCTTTAAAATGACCATCCTACAGTGCTATAAGTGTTGTTGGTATTTTGATTGTAATATTTTTTGTGCGATGAGTAATATAATAGTATGACCAAAACGTTATTGCCACAACAATCAAAACATTTAGAACATGACCGGCATATTTACTATAGAATATTTTTATATGTTCCAAATGTTACAACCAAAACAATAGTAGGGCTGGTCAGAGTTTGTTTGTTATCACTAGGGATTACGAGATTGCGAAAATCTATACAAAAGATAAATTGTAAAAAGTTGTGACACAAAAGTTAAAAGAAACGAGTAAATTATAAGATTGTGTACTAGAGATTGTGGGTTGTATGAGACAAAATATGGCAAAAGCTAGGAGAGAATTATTTTGGATTTTAGGTGATTCACCTAGGGGAATATGAGATAAAAGTTGTGCTGTTTGTTTGCACTACCGCTACTACTAGTTCCAATGTGCGTGCTAATGCTACGGTCTAAGAAAAACATTAACTTATGAAATAATATATCAATATTAAAATGAATTTATTTTCTTTTCCAACAAGATATCATATATCTGTTCTCGATAGTTAGTGTTTTGTTAACTACTAATAATGATACGTGTGAGCTCGAGACCACACAAGATCTGAGAGATCCACAAGTCTTTATTTTAGTTTATAAAATATGTCTGTGGAGAGATTTCATCTGTCAGATTTGTAAAAAGAGATAATGTACACGTAGTCTAACCTATCTCTATTAGAAACATTTTATCAAACAGAAAGTTTTATCGTATGTATGTAGAAAAAAAGAAGTACAGAGACACAGAGATAAGCTGAATTCCAAAATCAGTAGTGCAAACAAACATGACCTCAGCCTGCTTGCACTCCGTCCAATATTTAAAAGGAACGATGATTTAGATAGTTAAAAGCTCAATATTTAGATCCTGTTTTGACGAAGCTACAAGATTTGATTTTCTAGGACTCTAAACGTTGGACTTCGATGATGTAGAACTCAGTCCACATGTTATACACCTGATCGGTCCTATATGTCGTATACATAGGACCTTTAAATCATCAAAAGCTACCACGATCATGAAGTTTCATCATCAATTATTTCGGCGCGGCACATGGGAGGGAGAGACGAGTAGCGTTTGGTTTGGTTGACTTGGACGGTTCAGAACGACATCTTGGCAGCTGGCACAACCAAACGTGCAAAGTTCTCAACAGATGACTTTCTAAAGATGATTAATTTATCTGCCGTTCATCCTCGAACAAGAGCTTTCAGCAGCAGGCCGGGGACAACGAGCTGTCTTTCTAATACAGCAGCATACTGAATTCTAACAAGACGGATTAGCACAGATCCAAAAGCCAGCCCTATATCACACACATACTTCTAGAAGCTATACAGTATTACGATCAGCAAGACGTCTAAGGCCGCGTCACATGCTGATTCAAGCCATAACCTATCGGCACTCTTGTACCAGGCGCTCCACGCTGGTTTAGCCTGGACTGCATTGCGGCCACCCTCAGAGGAAAGAATATTGCACTCTGCTCCGTCAGAAGCCTCTTCCGGATTTTGGAAACTAGTTCTTGTCCTCGTGAAGCCATGTGCTCAACCTCAGCCATCAACGACATTTTAGCTTCCATTTTCTGAAGCTGCAAGAGATACAATGTCAGTTAGCCCGGGCGACACAGAAGATCTGAACACTAGATGTGGCATTTGTTGGAGAAATATATATCCAAAACTCATTCTAGAAGAGCTCTTAAACTGATCAAAATATGCTAAAAATAAAAGCAACAAGAACAGCGTTGAGTTGTGCGAGGTCACATGTTCGCCTGCTCCCTTCACTTCACCAAAAGAAAAAAAATATATTAAGTAATGACATAGAATCATCGGCAGATGGATTACCTGCTTTTGGATCACAACGTCAGCTAGTTGCCAAATCAGATACTCCTCCCGATCTGCGAGGAGCTTAGCCTTCACTGCAGCTGCTGAAATGCTAGTACATGCTGCTCGCTGTAGCCTTATGAAGGAATCATCATCCGCAGCAGTGTTTTCATTGCCATTATGTTCTGTGTTCACAAGAAGGCAAACTATTAAAAAATTATTGCATATGATGATAATTTTTTGGCTATTCTATCACAAATTTTATTCCTTGTCAAAGTTTACATTTCAAAAACAAAGTCTGTAGAAGCAGGGGTATATAAGCACCACCTGGAGCAAAATAAGAACAATGGGAGCACATCAACTACCTTTTCTTCAACTTGCTGAAAAATTTATTACATCCTATACTTTGGGTTGTCAAAGAATTCCATGGAGTAACAAGAAAAAATTAACAGTTTTGCTGATAACATTAGGGACCAGGAAATATGATAACTGGTCAATAGCTCAAGTTGGAACTGGGCGCAAGCCAGATTCCTCAATACTGTCCAGCAGATATTTTAGGGTATAAAATGGTTGAATAAAATACCTTTAGTGTCCTCTGTACTTGCTGCACTGGCCTCTTGGGAAGATATACAGCAAGGTTCATTTCTATCTATATCATTGGGAGGAGCAGAAGACCCTTTCAAGGAAGATAATTCTTGGGGCTCATTATGCGAAGTGAATGCAGCACTCTGATTTTCCATAATCATAGCACCTTGCGCCTTTCTAACTTTATCAGAATCGCTGGCATTTGGAGTCGCATCATCATTTTTTTGGTGCATACCACCGTAGCTTACTGGGCTACAAGTTGCAATTCTTATCAGTGAGATTCTGCAATAGGACCACTAAAAATCATGAGTCCTAGGATGAAATGTTACCTGACACTTAAAGGTGAGATTCCAAGTTCATTTGGGGGGTCCGGAAGAATAAAACAGTGCTGAGTTGCCAGTAGGAGAGCAGGAGATATATCCAATATCGCTCTCAGTGAACTACGGCATGAAGTAACAGAATCATCATGTTCCACAAGACCAGACAAAAATGCTGCCTACAGTTATTCATCCAGATGTCAGAGAACATTTATAGTTTGTAAGTAAAAAGGAAAAGAAAATAGATTACAAAAACATAGTGTAGAAGTTTACTCACTAGTGCCATCACAGGGTTTTCTGCTTCAGTAAATGAACATGCACCTTCTTTCTCGGGAAAGTGCTCAGCAGCTTCAAATGCAGATCTGAGGACATCGCTAACAAGGCTGGATGCATGTTCCCCCGAAACATTAACATCGGAAAACTTTTTCTTATTTAATGGATCTGAGACAGAAGTTTTGTACATTTCATCAACAATAGAAGCTGTAATTAGATCATTATCACCAGAATCCTCAGTATCTTTCTTGACAGACACATTTTTACCGGCTAAATTTATTCCTGTTTCAGAAGAAGCATTTGCCTTCATGAAATTTTCCATTTTCTCAGGCACCTCAGTGACATTTTCAGTTGAATCCTTCACTGAAATCTTCTGAGATGTTTGATTGAAAAAATCATCATCTAGAAAGGAGTCCAGTATTGGCATTTGGAGGAAATATAGCATGCACTGTGCTTTGTTTTTTGTAGCAACATGCTCAGCAATGTCATCCCATCCATTGCCTTTAAATATTTCTAATGCTTCCAAAAGAAGCAATGTATCCTGGTCAGTCCAGATAGCACCACCAGAACCTGGAACTTCTGCTGAATTCATAAGGATGAAATCAAGTTGCGACATGCCTTCATCGAACTTTCCTTCACTGTAGCAATCAGAACACAAATCAAAGTCTGCCTGGAAAGGATTAAAGATGAAATAATCAGCATTAGAACCACAAACGAATTACAGTACCATCAGATGTAATTAATGATGATCTAATACTTTTGGCGACAAAGTAGTGGGTTTCCACTTGATATCTAATCGCTAATTAGGTGTGACTGGCTGCCATTAAGTGCAACAGGAACGTGGTGCCTGCTACCTAGAGGCTACCTAGGGAGTCTAGACAGCCGGTTTTTCAATTTGTTATTGCACAAATGAACATGGAAAGAACGATATAAAAGGAAGCCAAACTCATCACATTCTGAAATTGATTCTTTGGTCCAGGATTTGAAAGTTGAAATTATTCATGTATGCTATATTGGTCCATGTTGGGCTGTTTCTGCAACTTTATCTTCATCAAATACCACAAAGGTACCGTGAAGACTATATATATCTCATGGTGTGGGCCTCAAAAACAGCAAGTCAGGAACAACAATCAAAATTCATTGCAAGTTATTATATTTAGTTTGATTTGTCAGTTGGATTCTACAAGTCTTGGCTAATATCTATACAGTAGCTGGTTGGTTCAACATTACTAGCAAGTCTCAGTAATATATGAGGAGCCAAGAATAAAATGTATAAATTCCACTAGTTATACTCCACTTACCAAGCTCTATTTACATGTTTTCCTATTGTTCTATGCCCTATAATATATAGCCCTCCTTTCTCCAAGCTTATACATACAAATGAAAAAGAATAGGCTGACCTGAGTCCTGCAATGGTAGCGCTTCCTTGAGCAATCAACTGAGCAGGAGTTGCAATGATACTCAACAGAAGATTCAGTTGAGTTAACCAAATCTTCAGGTAGGATAGGCTCAGAAAGCAAATGAGCAGCCTCATCGGGAGATGCAATATCTGCTTTGTTGGAAACAGGTACTAGATATGACTGAACTGTTTCAAACTGAAATAACTTTTCAACCACAGACCTTTTCTCCTCTGTATCAGCATTGTTTTTGCTCTGAAGCAGCTTGCATTCCTGTCCATCTGGTGGGAAAGGGTGGAAATTGACCAAGCCCCAGTAAGCCAAAAACTTCAAGACTTCCAGGCCAGCATCCATCTCCCCAATAGAAAACTCCGACAAATCTTTGAACTCCAGATGCACTTGAGGATTGAAGTGAAATTTCGTCATGATAAAATTTCTAATTCCCATGTATATCTCAGGTGTCCGTTTCTCAGATTTGCCATCAAAAAATGTCGCCAATCTTTGCTTTTCAATTGGGTGAATTTTATTCCACGAAAACCATCCTTTAGAGAATAGCAACAAGTAAA
>BCLF01000172.1:21302-59729 GCA_001602275.1 Zoysia japonica | reverse complement strand
AAAAATGAAAACAGGAAAGATAATAATGAAAACAATCAGAAAGATGTTGGGAACCTGAAAATGGGAAAAATCGGGATTGTAATGCACAGTATCAGCTGGGAACAGGTACTTTAAATCGCGAATATCATCATATAAAATAAGGGTAAATTTCTTATTAGCCATCAAAAAACTTGTATTTCTTTTTGAACCATTTAAATTTTGAAATTTCTTTATCAACTATTAATGTTAACTTTCTTTCTTTATTCGTCAGTACATTTGAGGCATTGAAAAAGATCTTTCTGCTCTTCTTTTAATTTTTCATAAATTTTATCGCTACTCATTTTAGTGAATGTTATTTGGTTTTGAGGTATCTAAAATTTCACAAGACAATTCAAATTCAAATTCAAAATTTAAAATTTAATCTGAACCATTTTATTTCTTTTTAAGCTCGTGGGCCATAATGTGAATTTGTGAGATAAAATTGATTCGTATAATATTCACTAAAATAGGTAATAAGAAAACTTAGTAAAAAAAATAATTGAGAGGCAAACAAGTCTTTTTCAAGCCTCTAGATGTATACCATAAAAAATCAAAAGTTTTTTTTATGGCTAATAAGAAATTGACCTAAAATCAATATTGAGACAAATGTATTTATTCATTACAGTAAATTTGCAATAGTGGAGGAGCCCTCAACAACTAGTCCCAGCAAAAAAAAAAAGTAAAGCTACATGGACCATCTAGTACTCCCTTCGCTCTTAGGACTAAATGGGAAAGGAAAAGGGATAATCCCATTTAAAAACGGGATCTCAGTTAATGGGCGGAAAAATAGGATACCTATTTTCAATCCTGTATATTTTTTCAGTTTTCATCCTATTCTCGTTTACCATTTGTGAAACAAAAAATGAGCGGCGATATTTGTTTAATACAATATACGGGACCGATCTGGACGGGATTTTCCCATCCCGTTTTCATTCCTACTTAGAACAAGCAAACTTACGGACTTCGGATATTAAAAGTAATTTAAACTTTATTCACTAAAATTTGTCCAAATCTATTGAATTTGTAATTCGAATAATTTTAATGATAAATCAAATTGCAGAAATAATATGATATTTTTGAAACAAATTAAATAAGATAAATAGTTAAAGTTGATATTAAAAGTAAGCAGTGACAGCAATTTAGAAACGGAAGGAGTACATTTCAGTGTCAAGCCTTGCCCAGGGCGCATCCATTCGCTTTTAGTGAATTGATATTAAAGTAAATAAGTTGCTATTAAATATGTCTTCAGAGTTATTTCTACAATTGGTGAATTGATATTAATGTAATTAAGTTGCTATTAAATAAGTTGCTTTTAGTAAATAAGTTGATATTAAAGTCCAATTGGTGGACACATGTCACCACCATTTGCACGAATAGGAACTTTTACAATTTTTACAATAGAAGTCCAATTGGTGGACACATGTCACCGCCATCACAAAGTCTTCAGAGTTGAAGTTTACCATCGCAAAGGTCTGGAGCTGTTTATATCGCAAGTCATTTTTGTTTTGTAAAATACCATCAACATTATTTTTCTAGTAGTAACTGTGAATTCTATCAAATCTTGTTCTCTTTCAGATATGAGCCATCAGTTCATGATTTAGTATAATCCATTCTAATCTTCTTCAGTTCCACCACCACATCGCTCATCGCCATCCTTTGCTCAGGCAGGTCAGACGAGCAGAGCAAGCCCAATTCAAACACTGGCGCAAGAAACCCATCCAATTTGCTGGTACAAGAAGAGCCATCATGTAGAGCAAGCTGGTCATCCACAACGTCAAAAAGATTTCTAGGAAATGCTTGTTGAACCCACTGCCTTATGTTTAGTTCTCCCCCGAACATAGCATCTGTAGGTTTCCTCCCTGAGAAGACTTCTAGGAGCATGATCCCATAGCTGAACACATCGCTCTTCCGTGATGCTTTTCCAAGAGACCCATACTCTGTTCAAGATATTTAGAAACAAAAAATTATATCATGACTGATCAATCATAATGAACCAAAGATACATAAACTCAAATGATTTCAAAAAATACACACAGGATTGAGTAAGAGCACACAAGTGCTGCAAATACCTGGTGCCATATACCCAACTGTTCCAGGCATTCTTGCTGAGATAACAGAACTGTCATCACCAAGCAGCAGCCTTGCGATACCGAAATCCGCCACATGTGCAGTCATGTCCTCGTCGAATAGCACATTGCTAGGCTTCAAGTCGCAGTGTAGGACAACCTCGTAGTGCTCATGGTGTAGATACTCCATTGCCATCGAGACATCTAACATGATGTCTAGCCTTTCGAGGAAACCCAATTGTGTTCGTCCTTCAGAATGCAAGAGTGCCTCTAAGCTCCCATTGGGCATGTACTGAAGCACCAGTGCTCTAAATTCTAGGTTGGAACAGGTGTTTAGTATCTTTATCAGGTTGCGATGTCGAGCAAATCGAAGTACACGACACTCAGAATCGAAGCTTGAAACAGCATGTTCCAGGTGCATGTGTATAACTTTTATTGCAACCACTAAACCATTGCTCAGCTGGCCCTTGAAAACCTTTCCAAAGCTTCCAGACCCCAACAAGTTGTCGTCGCTAAAATTATCCGTGGCACGAACGAGCTCATGGTAGGAGACTAGTTGATGGCTGATCATGTCAACCATATCAGCAGAAATCCCTTGATGATTCTTGGCTTTCTTTCTCATCATTACATACAAGAGGCAAGCTACAGTTCCTGCAACTACAGTGATTGAAACTACCGGGATCAAAACTTTGAGCATGAGACCACTGCCTGTAGAGTTGCCTTGGCATGGTGGAAGTCCTAAGCGCAAAGCACCACATAGCCCTGAGTTACCAACCAAAGATTGGAGCGCGATGTTTGAGAAGACACCACCTTGAGGTACCTGACCCTGTAGCTTGTTAAACGACAAGTTCAAGCTAGAGAGGAGGCTAAAATTTGCCAAGTACTTAGGGATAGTGCCAGAAATGTTGTTGTGTGATAGGTCCAGTGTTTGTAAGCTGGCTAGTTTATCAAAAGTGTCTAGAATTGAACCATTGAATGAGTTGACAGACAAGTTCAAGTACATTATCATCTGGAGTTGACCAAAAGAAAGTGGAAGATTGCCAACCATGCGGTTGGATGATAGATCCATGCGGTAAATTTGTTTCATATATCCTATATCAATCGGCAAAGTACCAGACAAGAAGTTCTCCGACAGGTCCAGTTGGAGAAGGCTACCAAGATGAAACAAGCTCGGCGGTATAGTTGATGACAACTGGTTGCGAGACAGTAGTAGGTACTCCAGCTTGGTGAGGTTACCCATATCCTTGGGTATGGTACCAGAGAAGTCGTTGCTTGCCAGGGTTAGCTTTAGCAAATTGGTTAGCTTTGGCATAGCTGATGGGATGGAGCCAGAAAAGCCATTTCCATCAAGCTGGAGCACGAGAAGATTCTCGATCGTCGTGATTGATTCTGGAATCGGACCATGCAGTCCGTTTCCGGATAGATCTAGAATCTGGAGGCCAGTTAAATTGGAAATGGTAGCTGGAAGCTGGCCAGTTAACTTGTTGTCGAACGCGTCGATCTCCTGCAGCTGGCTTGACAGGTTACCCACATACTCATGGATTCCCCCGGTGAAATTATTCGAGCTGAGTGTAATTACAAGAAGCTTTTTACAGTTTGAAAGAAGAGACAAGAAGCTGAGATCCCCCTGTAGTCTGTTCTGACCAATATTAAACTGCACCAAAGAGTTCATGTGACCTATTGTTGCAGGCACTGGTCCAGAAAACAGATTTGCTTCCACCCGTAGGTATAACAGTTCAGAGAGGTTACCCAGAGTAGGAGGGATATGTCCCGTCAGTTGATTGTTAGAGAGTTCCAGTTCTGAGAGCTGGTGAAGTTGCCCAAGCTCGGCTGGAATGGTTCCTATCCGGTTGCAGGTTCTAAGGTTCAGGACACGTAGCTTGGTGAGATTGCCTAGATCGGCAGGGACTAGACCAGGGTCAAAGCTGTTTGCACCTAGGGAGATGAAATAGAGGTGTTTGAGCCTACCCATCCATGCTGGCAGAGCACCCTCGAATGAGTTTCGAAGCAGCGACAAGAGTTGGAGGTGCCGGCATGCTGCTAGGCCTTGTGGAACTTGACCGGTGAAACTGTTACTAGAGATGGCGAGCCACTCCAGAGCTGGGAGGCTGAAGCTCCGGTTATCGCTGGGGATGGTGCCGGTTAAACTGTTGGAGGCAATAGCGATGACGCGTAGTGCCGACATGTTGAAGACGCCTGGTGGCACAGGCCCGGAGAGGTTGTTAGCCTGCAGGATAAGGTACTGGAGCATCGGCAAGGAGCCGATGCAACCTGGTACCTGTCCTGACAGGCTATTGTTGCCGACGTTGAGAAATGTCAGCAGGGGAGTGTTGTTGAACAGGTTATCTGGGATGGAGCCGGTGAGGTGGTTCGTCTGGAAGTCCAAAGCTTGGAGCCTCGTGAGGTTCCCTATGGAGGCTGGGATGCCGCCGGAGAGGGAATTGTGGCCGAGATCGAGGCGCCTGAGGCGTGGTAGCCTTCCTATAGCGGCTGGGATTGAGCCCGTGAGGTTGGTCCTGCTGAGGTTGAGGGCGGAGAGGAAGGAGAGGTTACCGACATGGGAGCTGAGCGGTCCGTGGAGCGGAACGCCCTGCAGTTCCACGGCGGTGACGCGCCGCCGCCGCCTGCTGCATAAGATGCCGACCCAGCGGCAGAATGGCACGTCGGTGGTCCAGCCGCGGGCGAGGATGCCGAGAGGATCGGAGAACTCGGCCTTGAAAGCCAGAAGCGCAGCAAGGTCATCGTCGGAGTTGCTGTCGTTCCTGCGTGCTGGCGGAGATGCACCAAGCACCGCCGGCAAGGCCATCACCGACACGATGGATAGTAATAGCATGTGTGCTGCGAACCTAGGATCCATGTTGCTGGGATCGTGGCCGGGGATGTCACTCCACTCAATGAAACCCTGGTGATGCTCTTAGCATCAGATAGGAAACCATTTGTCAGAAACGAAGTCTCCACGACGCACTAACTGACTGCTCATGTTCAATATTTTGACGTTGAAGTCCATGCACGACTGGATTCAGTAAACCAGCTACTGTGGTGTGCACTACATGGTAATGACGGTATGGAAGTCTAGGCTGATTGACGTGCGGGCTGCGAAGTTATAGAAATTTTGTGCCCATCTCTTTGTTTTTTCATCACCAACCTTATTGAAAAGGGAAGGAAAAATACCTCAATCAGCGTCCCTATCAGAACGAAACCTTGTGGACCGCATCAATACTAAAATACTCAATCCGTTTAAAAAATATAAGCATTTTTAAGTTTAATCAAAGTCAAATTTTTATCACTTTGACCACTAATATTATATATTTAGTAATGTTTTATCATATAAAAATTACATTTTTTGAATTCATCATGAAATAAGCTTTTATAAAAAGTATATCTTTATATTAGAAATTATGTAATTTTCTACATATTATTAGTAAAAGTTAAAAGAGTTTGACTTTATCCAAATCTAAAAATGCTTATATTTTAAAACGGATGTAGTACCAACACAATTGAATTGGCCAAACTTCTAGGCCACTATGAACTCGGAAAACACGACAAAAGTTGTTCACCCACTAACTTGCTCTCGAGTTCACCAGCTAACTTCCAAAATGTATCAACTTTTCATGTTTAATACATTTTTTGAAACAGTCCTGCACACAAAAATGAAACGGGAGAACACCAATGACGGCCAACGACGGCCAATGACGCCGGTTGGCGCTGTTCAGGAATGATGGGCTACAGAAAACAATTTCTACCGTCCAACCATTAAACCTTGTAAGAAAAGATCATGGGTCATTACCATAATATTCGCAGGTGGAGCGGAAGCGATGTTGGAAAAGCGGGATCCAATGTAGTTGCCCATCGATGTAGAGGAGCCAATTGCTCACAACAGCCGTTTCCTCCTGATCTAGCTGAACAGCACCATAGCAGTAGCGCCTCCTTGCGGTATCGACACGTACGGAGTTGGAACGCCATGTGCGGTCTGACTAGCACCGGTGGCATGGCTAGGGTTCTTGAGGGAGAGATGGTGAGGTGGCAGCTAGAGTTTGTAAATGGTCGACCTAACTCCTAACCCTGCCCCCACTTTTATAGACCAACTAATGGGCTTTCATGAACAGACCCATTAGTATTTGTCGGGATTATGTACCCCGGGTACCTGCAAACCCAGAACAAATACGAAGACTCAGCCGTGACCTATGGTCTACGACCCGATCAACAGCCCGCAAAGGACTTCACCGCACCAAGTAACGAAGAGACGTCTTGACCCCTGGGGTCGGCCACCGCCTTAACGGTCAACTTTTGACAAACGCAAAGATTCTTGACAACATACAGCAGGAGGTAAAGCAATCCTGTCGGAGGCAAAGCGATCCAGAAGGAGGTAAAGCGATCCGGCGGAGGGTAAAGCGATCTGGCGGAGTGTAAAGCTAAACATCAAAGTGACCTTTGTTCCATACGACTGGTCAAAGGACGATCGAAGGACACCGACAAGCTGCTTCGGCGTCAGTGAGTGCCAGAGGAACAACCTCACAGAAGACCAGGGGCCCACCCGTTTGGGGGCCGCCTGTTTTCATAGACGAAGTTTTGTAACTCTGGTCTGACCCCTATATAAAAGGGTTCAGGGGGCCTTAGACAAGGAGATTCGACAAGTTAAAACACACACACATCACTCACGCATGCTAGGGTTCTTGCTAGCGAGAGCCCTTCCGCCATTGTACTCCAGTTTTGAGTTCATACGATCTACTCTCTCCTCCTGGACGTAGGTTATTACACCCCCGTGGTGGCCTGAACCAGGCTAAACTTTGAGTCTTCTGTAGATTAGGCCACACTGATATGAAGGGCGCACACAATCTCTCTCCAAATACGAAATTCTATTGTGCCGGTGGTCAGAACATCGATAGTTGGTGCGCCAAGTTGGGGGTTTTTGAGTTGCATTTTCGCTTCATACAAGAGGCACCATCGGAGAAAAGATTGCCAAGCTACTGGATGCCAAGTTCATACAAGAGGTCTACCACCCTAAGTGGCTGGCCAATCCTGTAATAGTTAAGAAGAAGAATGGAAAATGAAGAATGTGTATTGACTATACGAGCCTCAACAAGGCATGCCCAAAGGATCCATTTTCTTTGCCTCGCATAGATCAGGTGGTCGACTCCACTGACGGCTATGAAACCTTTAGTTTTCTCAGTGCGTACTCCAGGTACCATCAGATCTCTATGCACGGGCCCGACCAGCTGGCCACATCTTTTATCACGCCGTTTGGTTCATTCTGCTACGTCACCATGCCGTTCGGACTCAAAAATACTAGCGCCATGTATCAGCGCTACATGCAGAAGTGTTTCTATGACCAGCTGGGTCGGAACCTGGAGGTCTATGTCGATGACATCATCATCAAGACTCGGCAAGCTACCGACCTCATTCAAGACCTGGAGGAGATGTTCACCAACATTCGAAGGTACCGTGTCAAGCTCAACCCCAAGAAGTGTGTCTTTGGCGTTCCCTCCGGCAAGCTGCTCGGGTTCATCCTCTCCGAGCATGGCATCGAAGCCAACCCCGAGAAAATCACCGCCATCCGTAACCTCGGGCCCATCAACAACGTCAAGGGGGTCCAAAAGCTCACCAGGTGCCTGGCGACGCTCAGCCATTTCATTTCCCGACTTGGCGAGAAGGCCATGCCTTTATACTGACTCCTGTGAAAATCCGACAGCTTCGCCTGGACCGCCGAGGCTCAGGAGGCATTCGAGAAGCTTAAGACCCTCCAGTCGACCCCGTCGGTCCTAACTTTGCTGACCCCTGGTGAGCCACTGCTCCTTTACATCTCTGCAACCACAAAGGTTGTCAGCACCATTCTTGTCGTCGAGCGTTCAGAGGAGGGTCAGGCCCTGAAGGTCTAGCGGCCCGTCTACTTCATCAGCAAGGTGCTAGCCGATGCCAAGACCCGATACACTCAGGTGGAGAAACTGCACTACGCCATCCTCATCACCAGCCGTAAGCTGCGTCACAACTTCGACAGCCACTCCATCTGGATGGTGACAAGTTTCCCACTCGAAGAGATCGTAAACGGCAAGGACGTGGTCGGTCGCATCGTCACGTGGGCTATGGAGTTCATGGGCCATGACATCACCTACATGTCACGCCAAGCCATCAAGTCCCAGACCCTCACTGATTTCATCGCCGAGTGGATGGAGGCTCAAGAACCGCTGACTCCCGTTGACCTCGAGCACTGGACGATGTTCTTTGACAGCTCCTGCAGGCTGATGGGCTCGAGGGGGCTGGTGTCATCCTCATTTCCCCAAAGGGCGACAAGTTTCGGTATGTGCTACAAATTCATTTTCGGGCCTCCAACAACGCTGTCGAGTATGAAGCCCTGTTCCATAGCCTTCGAATGGCCATCACCCTCGACATTCAACGGCTCTACGTTAAGGGCGACCCTGAGCTTTTCATTAATCAAGTCATGAAGGTATCAAGGTGCTGAGACCTAAAGATGGAGGTTTACTGCCAGAAAGTTCGCAAGCTCGAAGACAAGTTCGACGGGCTCGAGCTCCATCACGTTCTACACCATGACAATGAAGCAGCCGACCCCTGGCCAAGATGGCCTTAGGGCGAGATCCAGTCCCCGATGATGTTTTCATCGAGATCCTCCCAAACCAACCATCAAGCTCAAAAACGACGCCACCAACCCAGAGGTCGAGGCGGTAGTCGGCGAGCAGACCCCGACCTCGGAGCCAGAAGTTATGGCCATTGTCCCCAACTGGTCCCAAGATATCTTTGCTTTTCTCCAAGACGGCACTCTCCTGGCCAACACCAACGAAGCCAGACGAGTCTCATGCCGAGCCAAAGCCTATGTCATCGCCGACAACGAGCTCTATAAACGAAGTCCCAGCGGCATCCTCCAACGCTGCATCCCTCAGGCGGAGGGTCGGCACCTCTTCGACGACATTCACTTGGGCATCTGTGGTCATCACGCTGCCTCGAGGACCCTAGTCGAGAAAGTTTTTTGCCAGGGGTTCTTTTGGCCCACAACAGTCTTTGAAGCAGAGAAGCTCGTCTGCTCCTGCAAAGATTGCCAATTCTATGCCCGAAAGACACCTGTCGGCCCAAGAGCTCTAGACGATCCCTATCACATGGCCCTTTGCACTCTGGGGGCTCAACATCCTGGAGCCTTTTCGAAAAGCGCCCGAGGGCTTCACCTACCTCTTCATCGCCGTCGAGCCTTTCCGAAAAGCGTCCGAGGGCTTCACCTACCTCTTCATTGCCGTCGACAAGTTCACCAAGTGGATTAAGGCCAACCGGTGCCCTGCATCAGCGTCGATCGAGCGGTTGAATTATTTCACGGCATCATCTGTCGATTTGGGGTCCCGCACTCCATCATCACCTACAATGGCATCCAGTTTATCGGTCAGCAGTTTTAAGAATTTTGTGAAGAGTACCACATTCGGCTAGACTTTGTATCCGTAGCCCACTTGAGGACGAACGGTCAGGTCAAACATGCTAACAGGATGGTGCTACAGGGCCTGAAGCCCCGGATCTACGCCTACATCAGGCAGGCGGCCAGACGGTGGGTCTAGAACTCCCGTCTGTGTTGTGGGGTCTACGAACGACTCCCAATAGGACTACGGGGTTTACCCTCTTCTTCATTACTTTTGGAGTAGAAGCCATGCTGCCTACCAACCTCGACTACGGCTCCTAGAGGGTCTGAGCCTAAGACAACGAGTGGTTGGAAGCGGCACGGCAAGAGCCTTGGATCAGCTGGACGAGGCACGCGATGTCGCCATTTTATGATCGGCCAAGTACCAGCAGATTCTACGATGACTACACCCTTGGCGCGTCAAGAGTCGGGCCTTCAACGTACGGGATCTTTGTCCCATCCCAAATCTCTGGTTAAAAGAGTTTTAAAATTTTTCTTTCCTTGACAAACCTAGTTTAGGCCAAATTTTAAATTTTCCTTTAAAGGGAACTAAAGCTAGAAATAGCTTAATAAAATTCAAAATTTCAAAAACTTAAAACTTGGAGTTTGACTAGTGTTTGAATTTCTTTTTTTTATTTGTTTGGAGTTTGGATATCCCCAAAAGTCTTTAGCTCTAATTCAATTTAGAATTCACATAGAATAGGAAAGAGGGAAATCCGAAATTTGCTAGTGGGCCGAAAATTCATTTCCCAGGCCAGCCCACTTCCTCTCCTTTTTCTCTCCTCCGGCCCAGCCTGCATCCTGCTTTCTCGCCCTCTGGCCCAGCTGCGTTTTCCCCCCTCCCTTGTCGTCTTCCTCCTTGGCACAGAGCGCCGCGCGCACGGGCCGACAGGGCGGGCCAGCTCCACCTGGCCGCGCCGGCGTCCCCGCGTCGAGGAGAGCAATGAGACGTTGCTCGTTTCCTTCAACCTAACCCCGCCGCGCTGTGCACACGAGGGTGACGGCGTTGACGCCCAGGAGAAGCGGTGGCTCTTGTCGTCACGCTTTGAAGACCGGACGCCGACATGCCGCCCTGCCGACAAGCATGGAGGCCACGCTGGCACCGCTGACCCTAGCCACCGAAGCAACGACGCCACGTAGCGGTGGAGCGCTCGGGAAGCTGACAAAATCGCCGCACGATCGAGCTCCCGGCGTGGATATTCCCACACCTTCCACCGGCCATAAAAGGCCATTCCCCCTGCGCCCGTGCGTCTCCTTCGCTCCACCGCACCCCAGCGTACCCCCACAGCTCTCTTCCCATCGGAAAAATACCTCCTCCACCACCAATTTCGCCCTCTCCTCCGAAACCGGCCGCCGCCACCCCTCTCCGATGAACACCTCCTTCCTAGCCGCCATCTTTCAATTCCTCGCACTGGTAGCCCTACAAGCCCCCTAGGAAGCTGACCGAGCCCGAGAGATGGGTAGCCGTAGCGCCGTTTGGCCGATCCACGCGAGTCACCGCCGTGCTCTGCCACCCACATGCCGCCGGCCGTCGTTCCCAAGCCAGCTGCTGAAACCACACGCGTCACAGTGTGTTCCTAGGTATAGAGAAGATGCATGCCAAATTTCGCACCAAACGGAGCACCATGCTGCCGGGAACGTACACGCGAACCTGTGCACCCAGAGCGCGTCCAGAGCGCGTCCGGAGCGCGCATTGGCACGCTGCGTTCCTGCTCCGGCAGTGGCCGAATGCTAACCCCAACCCAACCGTTGCGTAGAGTTCGTCCCAAGGATTTCAAGACACTCGTTGTTGCCTCGAGATTTGTGATAAAGTTGCGGGAACGCGAACCGAAGTCGGGAGCCCGCCCGGTGTCGCCGGAAGCGCGGCCGACCTGTTTGAATCCCGTTCCCGCCCGACAACACGTTGCCTAAAGTCAAGGGCACTGACCCGTGAGCTTTAGAGCACGTCACCCCCGTCGCGACACTTCACTTGTAGCGGAAACCCCGAACTTTCTTGTGTCCACGGAAACCCCAAACTTCCACGTGTCCACGGAAACCCCGAATTTCCACGTGTCCACGAAAACCCCGAACTTCCACGTGTCCACGAAAACCCCAAACTTTTTCGTGTCCACGGAAACCCCGAACTTTCCTGTGTCCACGAAAACCCCGAACTCTCACGTGTCCACGAAAACTCTGAACTCTCACGTGTCCACGGAAACCCCGAACTGTCCCGTGTCCACGAAAACCCCGAACTTCCACGTGTCCACGAAAACTCCGAACTTTCACGTGTCCACGAAAACCCCGAACTTTCACGTGTCCACGGAAACCCCGAACTATCCCGTGTCCACGGAAACCCCGAACTTCCACGTGTCCACGACAACCCCGAACTTCCACGTGTCCACGAAAACCCCGAACTTTCCCGTGTCCACGGAAACCCCGAACTTTCACCACAACCCACGGGGTCCACAAGAAAATCCCCAATTTCGGGCACCTGAGTGCCCAGAGGGCATGGACACTGGCCGAACCCCGTGTCCAGACAGATTTTTCTGCAGTCTGTCTTAGCACATTGCCGCTAACTTTGCCGCCACATCTTAACTCCGATCATCACAACCAATATACCATTGGAATCCACATCATGAGCCCTACCATCCTAGCCAATTCAAACTCCATAACTTGTTTGGTGTTTGTTTCTTTCCCTAGTGTGTTAGTTGTTCTTTGGTAGTCTTTTTGTAACTATTGCTTGTAACAGAAGAAGAAGAAGTTGAAGCCGCCCAAGAGCCCGAAGAGCCTGAAGAACCCGAGCCTGAAGCGGACCTCGAAGAAGCAACTGAAGGCAAGTCCTAACCCATCTTAAGCCCATTTGTTTTATTTACCGCGCCGATAGACAGCGATGCTACCCTACTTTAGAATGTGTTAAACATTGTATAGTTTAATACCTATTTGATCTTAGGTATTTATATTTATGTCAGAAACTTGCTGTATAAATATAGATATTTCCCTTGAAAACCATTACCGACGTGTCCTTGATAACTGTAGGAATTTCCGTTCCTAGTTAGTTTTACGGAACGGATACTACCTTGTTAATAGAACTGCTTAGGACTCCATCTGCAGTGCTCTACACCGCCACCCCATCTACCATTAATTTACAAAACAAGTTAAAAAGAGTTTGGTGGTGTGAGTATAAACAAAAGGGATGGGATTAGAACAACTGGTGCTAGGTGAAGAGGGGACGTTTCTGGCCGTGGGGTGGGGCTCACCTGAGGTGATGGTGATAGGTGTGTAGGCTCCGCTGTGATCCACCTGCCGTGGACGAGACCGCCACCCCCGCCATATAAGGACCGGTTCGTTAGCCCTCGACTTGGTAATTCTAGTGCAACCACAAAACCTATACTTTTTGGGCAGGACTTATTCTCTCTACGTATTCTTTCCACATCGAACCACTGGGGGGTCGGTTGTGAAGACACAAGGGAACAGGAGAAGGGCATGAGATGACTCGCTGCCTGGCCTTCGACGGTAATTGCCCGCGTCATGGGAGCGTAAGCCCACGGATATAGCCCCTGGTTTGGTAATACTCGGGATTGAAGGGGACCAGGAAAAGGCGTGGATGCGGTGGATATTCACGACCCGGCTCTGGGAATGTACCGATGCGTCATCGACGGCCTGAAAAACCCTGAGGGATGGCCCCTGTTTGCACCTTGGGTGGAATCTGTGGAAAACTGCGTGGATGTGGGATAGGCGTTATGTAACTCTAATGATCAGGAGTAGCATAACCTGTGGGTACAATGTACAACCTCTGCAGAGTTAAAAATCCTTTCGGATAGGCCGTTGTCACGGTATTGACATGCTACTGTTCGGGCGCCCTACGATTAGACTTTATTCATTGCCTTGATGCGTGAGTGGGTGTAGCAACCCGTGTTTTGAAAATTGCGCGGCTGTGTGCCTAGGTCTGGCACGAGAGTGCTTGCGCCCAATATAAAACTTGGGAACTGCGGAGAGGAGTGAAAACCTTTCCCAGTTCCACTCTAGTAAAATATAGCAAATGCTCTTCTCTCTACTTTAAATTCTCTTCTAATAGGGAGCCGGCATGAAAACATGCTTTTCGCAAAACTTTACCCCCAAGCTTTCCTTGCTTCGCTACAGCGAAACCCCTTACCTACTTCCTGTTGGGACTTGCTGAGTACCTTTGTACTCACTCCTTCTGTTGTTGTTACGTTTGCTCAGAAGACGAGGATGACGAAGAAGATGCTGACTATGAAGAGTAGAAGTCTTGTCCGCTGTCAAGTTGCCTGTGGTGTGTGTATAGACTAGGTGTGGTTTGCCCAGAGTCGCTGTGCCGACTCATGCTTGTACTCTAGACTTGTTTGCCGAACCTTTTAGGTTGAGTAGTGCGATGTAATAAAGTATGTGTGATAAATATCACTTTGTTCTGAATGTGCCTACCAGCTACGGATCCAGGGAATAGTACAGGTGGCACATAGACGCTCCTTTCTGAAAGGGGGTCTCACAGGGTGGTATCAAAGCCGTACTTGACCGTAGGATGAGACCATAGGTTGTGAGACGTTGCAGCATACGGTTAGAACGATACGTTTTCGTGGAAAAAACTACGTTCTAGTGGGGCTTAGTCCCACACGCGTTTGTTTGTTCGCGTACAGTTTATATTATGCTGTATACTGTCTTCATAGTACTGGCCATGTTTTGCTGCCTCTTGCAGATGGCCTCTGAGGGATGGATCCACCTTGGCCCAGAAGCGAGTAGGACCGACGGGTTTCCCGCGATCCTCACCCGTGCGCTTGCACGGTTCGGTTACACCATGGCAGTGTCCTACCGTTGGAGGTGTCTGGATGCCGAGGAATACGTCCTACACGAGGTGGAGGCGGCCTTGGTGGCGTATCCACTACTGCTGTGGACGTCGCTGACCACGGGCCCCACCTACAGTGCAGCTCTGCAGGGTGCTGCACGGGAGGTGCTACTGCACGTGTGTACGGTGAACCTTGACATCACCGGCGTCACACCAGTGCGGTACTTCTCGGTGTTCACCACGACTCACCCGACGTGAGTTCACCGGATGGGCACACTTGACGGCCCCATCAGGACCGTTGATGACCCCACCCTCGTGGAGACGGTGCAGTACCTGCACACGCAGCACCGGCTCTAGAGGTGGTGAGGGGACAGTGGCTCCGGCAGTCCCTTCAGGCCTTTTTCGCCGAGGGGCAGGTGGCAGAGTTGCAGGAGCAGCTGGAGACTGCCCATGCCTAGAGAGACGCTGCTCAGGTGCAGCTGACTACTGCTCAGATGCAGCGGGACGAGTTGCAGACCCAGCTCAGAGACGTGAAGGGGCAGCGTGACTCAGCGCTACACCAGCTTACTGCCGCCTGTGCCGAACTCACCGCGGCGCAAGCGACGGAGGAGGGGCTCAAGCGAAGCCTCGCGAACTAGCACGACTCTCATCATCGGCATGTGAGGATTTTGAGGCGTCAGTTGCGCGCTCAGATGCGCTTCCCGTACCCTTCGACTCGCAGAGGTGCGAGAAAGAGTGTGCTGGGAGTGGGAGCAGCACTTGGGGGAGGAGCACACAGCTCCCCAGCGTCGACCGAGAGTGCTTCGGTACGCCGAGGCCCCCGCACCAGGATTACTCCTCGCAAGAGTAGTCTGGTGCGCCTCGCCGACGGGAGGGTGGTGTTGCCACCCCACGCCCCGGTGCTAGACCAGGAGACTCATGACGCCATCTACACACGGGTGGCGTAGCTCCCTCCACTTCAGGACGGTGAGGGTTGTAGCCGCAGGAGCCCTCTCGCCCGTGCACTAAGTGCGGGTGAGCCAGACCTGCGTGACGACTCTGACGAGCCGATGGAGGAATTAGAGCCCGACTCCAGTGTGGAGGTGGTTGCGTTTACCGCAGACCGTGCGCAGCCACCTCGTGGAGCCGACACTCCAGCCACGGAGGTGAAGCCTGTGGCCGGTCCGAGCCAGCCGCCAACTCACGATGGCGAAGAGTAGGAGGATTTTGCTACTGGACGCTGGTTTATGGTGGACACCAGCGAGAGAGTTTGAGCAGCTATAGTTGTTAAGATGACGACTCTTTTGCTTCCACTAGGTTAGTTAGGGAGGCCCACCTTTGTAGTGGTGGATGACGTTGCTGGTGGCAACGGATTTTTGAGATGTACTTAGTATGACTCCCGTAGTGTGACCTGCAGATGGAATCTCAGACTCTGTAGTTGTGACTTGTTACCGCTTGTAATATAACCATGATTGTGTGATATGTGTGCTTTGCTTCTTTTCACTCTTTGAATGATTGTATGGGTGTGTGCTGTTTTCCAAATCTTAAGAACTAAAGAAGTAATAATGTGTTTGACAATAGTACCTAACTCCACCAATTATTTTGGCTTTGGCAGGATGGCACCAAAGAAATCCGCCCGTATCCAGGAACACCAAGCTCGTGAGCGCAACCTAAACGAGATTATTCATGAAGAAAGGGTTGCGACACAGTTGAGGGGACGAGCGGTTACGAGAGGAGAGGCGCTCTCTAATCCGCGCCGCTCACACGCACAAGCTCGCAGTGCCCTGAGATAGGTTCACGCAGACGAAGCCCAGTCGAGCCACCATGGTTCGAATGAAGTGGCTCACCTTGGTTCTGCTGCTGCTGGTGCAACGGCTAATGCCGTCGCTGACGTTGTCGCTGGTGCTGCTGCAGGGGCAGAAGTTCAAGGAGCTGCACGAGTTCCTTCACGAGCTGCAACAGGAGGTGAAGCTTCAGTGGCGGGAGGAGAAGAACTCCCCTTGCCGCCTGCCACTTTAGCGGATGTGATGGCAACCTAGACCCTGCTGCTGGTTACTATAGCGCAAGGAATGGGACAGCGGGGAGGTTCGAACCCGCAAAATAGGATGTCAGAGTTTATGCGACTTCGACCTCCTACTTTTGACAGTGCCGATGAGGAACCACTCGCAGCAGATGACTGGCTGCGAGAGATCAATAAGAAGCTGGGTATCGTAGCAGCTGGAGATCATGAAAGGGTGATGCTCGCTGCCCACCAACTCCTTGGAGCTGCTAGTGAATGGTGGGATAACTATCGCGAAGCCACTACTGGTCCTACTGCAATTACTTGGAATGAGTTCCAGCAAGCGTTCCGAGCTTATCATATCCCAGCTGGTACAATAAAAATAAAGGCTGATGAATTCAGGGTTTTGAAGCAAGGGCCAATGACCGTGAATCAGTACATCAGAAAATTTATGAAGCTGGCCCGTTACGCCTCAGGGGAGGTTGATACAGACCAGAAAAAGCAAGAGCGCTTCTTGGATGGGCTGAGCCTTGTCATGCAGGCTCAGCTGGTGGCTCATACCTTTCCGAATTTCAATACTATGATGAACAAGGCTATACTTCTGGAAAGGGCACGCGTCGGACTAGATGGCGAGAGAAAAATGCAAGTTTCAAGCCAAGAAGTCCCGACAGTTTGAACAAAGGCAGCGGCCAAGGTTCGACAAATTCCAAAAGCCGCAGTACCAGCCCACGATGCAGTATCGTATACCAACGGCACCTCAGTCGCAACAGTCTGCATCATCGGTACGTCAACCGCCACCCCCATCTGCTCCACGTGTCATATCTAGCGTGGGACAGGCTTCAAATGCCCCGAGGACATGCTTCAACTGCCATAGTCCGGAACATTTCGTGGCCAATTGTCCCCTGAATAGACCGGCTACCATGGCTCCAGCATACTCCTGCACCAGGCCTGCGTCGACTGGAGTACCACGTGGAACCTCAAGGACGACAGCACCGCCTAGGAGGCCTCAGCAGTATGGACATGAAAGGGTGAACCACGTCCGTGCTGAGACTGCAGAAGAGGCACCAGAAGTGATTCTCGGTGAGTACCTTGTCCACTCTACCCTTGCAACCGTTCTGTTCGATTCCGGTGCTTCGCATTCTTTTGTTTCGTCAAAGTTTGCGAAAAAAGGAAAACTGCCAATGGTTTTGCTAGAGACTCCCATGCTGATAAAATCTCCGTGAGCTACCATGAAGTGCAATTTAGGTTGCATGAGGGTCAAAATTCATTTAAGTGGGGTAGAGTTCATGGTCAACCTGATAGTTATTCAATCAGAGGGCATAGATGTCATTTTGGGTATGGACTGGTTACACCGCTATAAAGGAGTTATTTACTGCTCTGAGCGTGTCGTGACAGCCATAAACCACAAAGGCATCTCGGCTTCTTGTCAGCCGAGGAAACAAAAAGTCGGACCCGTAGTATTTGCTGCAGAAGCTATTCTTTTAGAAGAAGTACCTGTAGTACAGGATTTCGCTGATGTGTTTCCAGAAGAACTACCGGGTATGCCACCAGATCGGGATGTCGAATTTATTATCGACCTAATTCCTGGTGCGATACCGATATCAAAAAGACCATATAGACTGGCTGCTGATGAGCTGGTAGAACTCAAGAAACAGCTAGCAGAGCTAAAAAAAAAAGGTTATGTCCGTTCCAGTGCATCACCGTGGGGAGCACCGGTATTGTTTGTCAGAAAGAAGGATGGTAGCCTCAGGATGTGCATTGACTATCGTGCATTGAATGAGGTCACTATCAAGAACAAGAATCCGTTACCCAGGATTGATGACCTGTTCGATCAGTTAAAAGGAGCCAAATATTTCTCCAAGATTGACTTGAGATCTGGCTACTATCAGCTGAAGATCCGAGAAAGTGATATTAAAAAGACAGCTTTTGTTACCAGGTACAGACAATTCAAGTTCACAGTCATGCCATTTGGTCTGACCAATGCCCCTGCCTACTTCATGAATTTGATGAATAAGGTATTCATGGAGGAGTTAGATAAGTTTGTGATCATGTTTATTGACGATATCCTTGTCTACTCCAAAAGTGAACAAGAGCATGAGGCACATTTGAGGGCAGTACTTGAAAGGTTGAGAGAGCATCAGTTATATGCAAAATTTAGTAAGTGTGAATTTTGGCTGCAAGAAGTTTCTTTCCTTGGACATATTGTGTCAACCGAGGGAATAAAAGTTGATCCAGCTAAAGGAGGCAGTGATGGAATGGAAGCAACCCACTAGTGCCACAGAGATTAGAAGTTTTCTTGATTAGCAGGCTATTATCGCAGATTTATCAAGGATTTTTCAAAGATTGCAAGGCCCATGACCGAGTTGACCAAGAAAGACAAGAAATTTGTGTGGACAGAAAAATGCGAGCATAATTTCCAAACCTTGAAAGCACTACTCACCTCTGCTCCAGTACTCATACTACCTGACATATACCAAGATTTTGTAGTATATTGTGATGCGTCTCGACGAGGGTTAGAATGTGTTCTGATGCAAGAAGATCGTGTAGTAGCTTATGCATCTCGACAATTGAAGAAGCATGAAGAAAATTATCCTACTCATGATCTTGAGCTTGCCGCAGTGGTTCATGCATTGAAGATTTGGAGACACTATTTGATCAGGAATAACTACAAAATCTTCACAGACCACAAGAGCCTAAAGTACATTTTTACGCAGCCTGAGTTGAATTTGAGGCAAAGAAGATGGTTGGAACTGATCAAAGATTATAATCTAGAGGTACAGTATCACCCAGGAAAAGCTAATATTGTAGCTGATGCTTTGAGCCGCAAGAAACATCCTCGAGATACTGAAGAATTAACCAACAACTCGGAGTTGATTCATCAGAAGACCAATCTAAACCTACATATAGCGGTTTCGGGTAACCTTCATGCCTTGTCAATACAACCAACTCTTCAAGAAAAAATTAAGAAGGCTCAGGTTCACGACCCTCAATGTCGCAAAATTAAAGAGCAGGCCATGTCAGAAAAGGTGTCAGAATTTAAGGTTGATGATCAAGGAACGGTATGGTATCGAGACCGAATTTGTGTGCCAATCAAGAAACAGTTGAAGCATCTTATTCTAACAGAAGCTCATACTTCAACATATTCCATTCATCCTGGTACAACCAAGATGTATTTAGATTTGAGAGAAAAATATTGGTGGCCAACTATGAAAAGAGATGTTGCCCGATATGTAGCACACTGCGACACTTGCAGAAGAGTCAAGGCCAAACATCAGAAACCGGCGGGACTGTTGCAACCGTTAAAGGTACCTTCATGGAAGTGGGATGAGATATCAATGGACTTCATCATAGGTCTCCCCCGAACCAAGAAGGGAAATGATTCTATATGGGTAATAGTTGACCATCTTACCAAGGTAGCCCATTTTATACCGGTGAAAGCGCAATACCGAGGTGATCACCTGGCTCAGCTATATGTGGACAATATACTGAAGTTGCACGGAGTACCAACGAGAATAGTGTCTGACCGAGGATCCCAGTTTACCTCTCATTTTTGGAAAAGTTTACACAAGCTTCTGGGAACACAGTTAGATTTCAGTTCAGCATATCACCCACAGACGAATGGCCAAACCGAGAGAATAAATCAGATATAAGAAGATATGCTTCGGGCCTGTGTTTTGACTTATGGGAAGGATTGGGAGAGCATTTGGCATTTGCGGAATTCTCATATAACAACAGTTACCAAGGCAGTATTCAGATGGCACCGTTCGAAGCGTTATACGGCCGCAAGTGTCGAACATCCCTATTGTGGTCTGAGGTCAGAGAGCGATCATTGTTTGGACCCGCCATTATAAAGGATGCGGAAGATAAGATAGCGGAAATAAGAGAAAAGGTTAAAACTGCCCAGAATCGACAAAAGAGTTATGCAGATAACCGACGACGACAGTTGTCGTTTGAAAAGGGAGAGTTTGTATATCTCAAGGTATCGCCAATACGAGGCACTCGAAGATTTCAGGTCCGTGGGAAACTGGCGCCGAGGTATATAGGACCGTATCGGATACTTGCAAAGATTGGTCCCGTAGCGTATCGATTGGAACTCTCAGCAGAGCTGTTAGATGTTCACCCAGTGTTCCATGTCTCTCAGCTCAAGAAATGTTTAAAAGTGCCAGAGCAACATGTAGCCGTTGAGGAGTTGGATCTACAGCCAGACCTAAGATTCCAAGAAACTCCCATCCAAATTTTGGATGTGACCGTCCGCCAGACTCGACGGAACGCCATCAAATTTTATCGAGTCCAGTGGAGTAACCACTCCGAAGCGGAAGCTACTTCGGAAAGAGAGGACGATCTCAATAAGGAATTCCCTCAATTCTTTGTAGAGAACCGTCCAAATCTCGAGGACGAGATTCTATTTATGTGGGGTAGGTCTGTCACATCCCAAATCTCTGGTTAAAAGAGTTTTAAAATTTTTCTTTCCTTGACAAACCTAGTTTAGGCCAAATTTTAAATTTTCCTTTAAAAGGAACTAAAGCTAGAAATAGCTTAATAAAATTCAAAATTTCAAAAACTTAAAACTTGGAGTCCCTGCGTCGAGGAGAGCAACGACGACGTTGCTCCTCGCCGTCAACCTAACCCCGCCGCGCTGCGCACACGAGGGTGACGGCGTTGACGCTCGAGAGAAGCGGTGGCTGTTGTCGTCACGCTTTGAAGACCGGACGCCGACGTGCCGCCTTGCCGACAAGCGTGGAGGCCGCGCTGGCACCGCTGACCCTAGCCACCGAAGCAACGACGCCATGAAGCACTCGGGAAGCCGACAAAATCGCCGCATGATCGAGCTTGCTCCCGGCGTGGATATGCCCACACCTTCCACCGGCCATAAAAGGCCATTCCCCCTGCACCCGTGCGTCTCCTTCGCTCCACCACACCCCAGCGTACCCCCACAGCTCTCTTCCCATCAGAAAAATACCTCCTCCGCCACCAATTTCGCCCTCTCCTCCAAAACCGGCCACCGCCACCCCTCTCTGGTGAACACCTCCTTCCCGGCTGCCATCTTTCAATTCCTCGCACTGGTAGCCCTACAAGCCCCCATGGAAGCTAACTGAGCCCGAGAGATGGGTAGCCGTAGCGCCGTTTGGCCGATCCACGCGAGTCACTGCCGTGCTTCACCACTCACATGCCGCCGGCCATCGTTCCCTAGCCAGCTGGTGAAACCACATGCGTCACAGTGTGTTCCTAGGTATAGAGAAGGTGCACACCAAATTTCGCACCAAACGGAGCACCGTGCTGCCGGGAACGTACGCACGAACCTGTGCACCCAGAGCGCGTCCAGAGCGCGTCCGGAGCGCTCACTGGCACGTTGCGTTCCCGCTCTGGCAGTGGCCGAATGCTAACCCCAACCCCACCGTTGCGTAGAGTTTGACCCAAGGATTTCAAGACACTAGTTGTTGCCTCGAGATTCGTGATCAAGTTGCTGGAAACGCGAACCGAAGTCGGGAGCGCGCCCGGTGTCGCCGGAAGCGCGGCCGACCCGTTTGAATCCCGTTCCCGCCCGGCAACACATCACCTAAAGTTAAGGGCACTGACCCGTGAGCTTTAGAGCATGTCACCCCCGTCGCGACACTTCACTTGTAACGGAAACCCCGAACTTTTCCGTGTCCACGGAAACCCCGAACATTCACGTGTCCACGAAAACCCCGAACTTCCACGTGTCCACGAAAACCCCGAACTGCCACGTGTCCACGAAAACCCCGAACTCTCACGTGTCCACGGAAACCTAGAACTCTCACGTGTCCACGGAAACCCCGAACTCTCACGTGTCCACGGAAACCCCGAACTTTCTCGTGTTCCGGAAAACCCCGAATCTCCATGTGTCCACGAAAACCTCGAACTTTCACGCGTCCACGGAAACCCCGAACTTCCACGTGTCCACGAAAACCCCGAACTTCCACGTGTCCACGAAAACCTCAAACTTTCCCGTGTCCGCGGAAACCCCGAACTTTCACGTGTCCACGAAAACCCCGAACTTTCACGTGTCCACGAAAACCCCGAACTTTAACATGTCCACGGAAACCCCGAACTTCCACGTGTCCAAGAAAACCCCGAACTTCCACGTGTCCACGAAAACCCCGAACTTTCCCGTGTCCACGGAAACCCCGAACTTTCACCACAACCCACGGGTCCACAAGAAAATCCCTGATTTCGGGCACCTGAGTGCCCATAGGGCATGGACACTGGCCGAACCCCATGTCCAGACAGATTTTTCTGCAGTCCGTCTTAGCACATTGCCGCTAACTTTGCCGCCACATCTTAACTCCGATCATCACAACCAATATACCATTGGAATGCACATCATGAGCCCTACCATCCTAGCCAATTCAAACTCCATAACTTGTTTGGTGTTTGTTTCTTTCCCTAATGTGTTAGTTGTTCTTTGGTAGTCTTTTTGTAACTATTGCTTGTAACAGAAGAAGTTGAAGCCGCCCAAGAGCCCGAAGAGCCTGAAGAACCCGAGCTTGAAGCGGACCTCGAAGAAGCAACTGAAGGCAAGTCCTAACCCATCTTAAGCCCATTGAACCCATGTTTTATTTACCGCGCCGATAGACAGCGATGCTACCCTACTTTAGAATGTGTTAAACATTGTATAGTTTAATACCTATTTGATCTTAAGTATTTATATTTATGTCAGGAACTTGTTGTATAAATATAGATATTTCCCTTGAAAACCATTACCGACGTGTCCTTGATAACTGTAGGAATTTCTGTTCCTAGTTAGTTTTACAGAACGGATACTATCTTGTTAATAGAACTGCTTAGGACTCCATCTGCGGTGCTCTACACCGCCACCCCATCTACCATTAATTTACAAAACAGGTTAAAAAGAGTTTGGTGGTGTGAGTATAAACAAAAGGGATGGGATTAGAACAACTGGTGCTAGGTGAAGAGGGGATGTTTCTGGCCGTGAGGTGGGGCTCACCTGAGGTGATGGTGATAGGTGTGTAGGCTCCGCTGTGGTCCACCTGCCGTGGACGAGACCGCCACCCCCGCCATATAAGGACCGGTTCGTTAGCCCTCGACTTGGTAATTCCAATGCAACCACAGAACCTATACTTTTTGGGCAGGACTTATTCTCTCTACGTATTCTTTCCACATCGAACCACTGGGGGGTCGGTGGTGAAGACACAAGGGAACAGGAGAAGGGCGTGAGATGACTCGCTGCTTGGCCTTCGACGGTAATTACCCGCGTGATGGGAGCGTAAGCCCACGGATATAGCCCCTGGTTTGGTAATACTCGGGATTGAAGGGGACCAGGAAAAGGCGTGGATGCGGTGGATATTCACAACCCGGCTCTGAGAATGTACCGACGCGTCATCGATGGCCTGGAAAACCCCGAGGGATGGCCTCTGTTTGCACCTTGGGTGAAATCTGTGGAAAACTGCGTAGATGTGGGATAGGCGTTATGTAACTCTAATGATCAGGAGTAGCATAACCTGTGGGTACAGTGTACAACCTCTGCAGAGTTAAAAATCCTTTCGGATAGGCCGTTGTCACGGTATTGACATGCTACTGTTCGGGCGCCCTACGATTAGACTTTATTCATTGCCTTCATGCGTGAGTGGGTGTAGCAACCCGTGTTTTGAAAATTGCGTGGCTATGTGCCTAGGGTTGGCACGAGAGTGCTTGCGCCCAATATAAAACTTGGGAACTGCGGAGAGGAGGAGTGAAAACCTTTCCCAATTCCACTCTAGTAAAATATAGCAAATGCTCTTCTCTCTACTTTAAATTCTCTTCTAATAGGGAGCCGGCATGAAAACATGCTTTCTGCAAAACTTTACCCCCCAAGCTTTCCTTGCTTCGCTACAGCGAAACCCCTTACCTACTTCCTGTTGGGACTTGCTGAGTACCTTTGTACTCACTCCTTCTGTTGTTGTTACATTTGCTCAGAAGACGAGGATGACGCAGAAGATGCTGACTACGAAGAGTAGAAGTCTCATCCGCGGTCAAGTTGTCTGTGGTGTGTGTATAGACTAGGTGTGGTTTGCCCAGAGTCGCTGTGCCGACTCATGCTTGTACTCTAGACTTGTTTGCCGAACCTTTTAGGTTGAGTAGTGCGATGTAATAAAGTACGTGTGATAAATACCACTTTGTTCTGAATGTGCCTACCAGCTACGGATCCAGGGAATGGTACAGGTGGCACATAGACGCTCCTTTCTGAAACGGGGTCTCACAATCTTGTACTCAAGAGGATCCAGCTCATTACAGGACCCGATACAACAGACACTGCGACTAACTTCTACAGTGCCTAAGAGTGCCGCGGCAGGTGCTCGAACCACTCTCGGAGAAGGCTTGGCCCATTGAAGTCGGCGATGATCTCTGGCGCCGTAGGCTGCATGTTCACTTGCAGCTTCGCCATCTTCTCATCCGAGGTCCCCGCTGCAAAGCCTTCGGCAATGCGTCCGAAGTCGGCGTCCGGGTAGTGGGAGCGGGTCAGTGCCAAGGCCAGCGAGGCCCCATCCTCGAGCGTGACCATCAGCTTGACACTGATGAGCCTCGGGAGTTGCTGCAGCACGTGGGCCATATACTCCGCCGAGAGCGAGTCTTGAACTCGCCAACCGCGCCTACAGCAAACAAATCTTAAGGGATCGACCCCTGCAACACTTCAACAAATAAAAAGGTGAAAGTACTTACTGTGCCACTCCTTCCCGACGGCTTCGAAGATGGCCCTGGTCTCGGCCAGCTCCTCTTGAAGCAGGACAATCATCTCTTCCCCAATCATCCACGCCGCCAAGGCCTCGGCGGTGGCTTGCTGTGTACCCTGCAGATCTTTGAAGAGACGCTCGACCTACGTCTCGGCCGCGACACGCTCCTCTTGCATCGCATCCCGAGCCTCAAAGGCATGGCGGCAGTTCTCCTCCATATAAGAGATGGAGCTCTCGGCCTTCTCGCAAGCTCCATCGGCAGCGGCCCGAAGATCTTGGAGACGCTTCACTTCGGCGGCCGCTGAGAGGCCTACTCCCGAAGCTCTGGACAAAATCCAAAATCTCCATCCAAGCCCGACCCTTGGATGGTAAAATACCGGGAAGTATGAATTAACTTACTTGCAATTATTTGTTTCACGGAGGAGAGATAAGAGGCAAGCCTCCTATTCTCCGACCGCACGTTCATGGCCTCCAGCCAGGCCTGGTTGGCCTCCTCGAGGGCGATCCCGTTCGACTCTCAGGCGAAGTTCAACTGGTGATGGAGCTGGATCGCAGCATCCCTCGACGTGTCACGACCAGCCCTCACCCTCTCCAACTCCTGCCGAAGGGCGTCGACCTCGGCCTGCAACCCGAAGCCACACAGCGGCCAACCCACCGCCCTGGCGAGAGTTTCCTGCAAGCAATACGACTCAGCGCCACAACACACATATTCGACTAAAAAACCTAAGTGCTTAGAAAAACTTACCCGACACCTCAGCAGATACGGATCGTCAAAAAGCTCCCGGCACTCAGTCATGTCATAGAGCAATTTGCCGAGGCCGGAGCCCGCCACGTAGGCGATGCGGTGGACTTCGACCATCCGGTCGTCGTAGACCTGGAAGGCCCCTGCCACGGCCTTGGTCGAGGGGCCGCCTCTGTCCCCCGCCCCTTGGACACCCGAGGATGATTAGGTGTATATAGGATATTGACACCACCCTCAATGCAAGCCTGGCTTTGCCCTTGATGCCAGATGTGCCCAGCAGCTCACCATCACATTTGGCCCCCGCCACCCATCAGTCTCCGCCCAGTGCCCATCCATTTCAGGTCCGGGAGCACCCCACTCTCTTCTTCTAACTTGCTAGTTCCTATTTTTTGGAGGCTTGGTGTATCAGACTCAATGGGTGTGAGAGCAAGTGCCAAAATTTTCACCTGTGGGTGCGGGTGTGGCATTGTAATTCCACCCATAACTTCTCTCACTACAGCTGATTTTTTGTTCTACACAAATTCAAACCCAACCCATTGCCATTCTTAGCCACCAGCACCACCAACAACAGCAACACAACAACCTGACATCACCTGCTGCCCCCAAAACCTTCCCTGTTGCTACCAGAGGCACCATGTGTCAGCTTGGTGGCCCCTGCTGAAAATATTAAGCTACTTTACGCTTACCAGTTTCATCCAAAAGATTCACTAGCTGGAAGCATGGGCAATCCATTTATACTCCTATATTCCCTCACATTGTATCATCTGTAGGATGCAAAAGTGAAATAAAAGTCGACTCCAATTTTAATTTAGTAAGTTGCATCCATTAGAATTTAAACTTGATGCCTTTGGCCCTGATAATATATTAAGCTATTATGCAAGCTAGGACATATAGCAATAAATGTTAGATAAGAAATGATAGAAAGCTTCATGCAGTAGCACAAACAGCAACCATACAAGCACATAATTTATTCATTTTATTTTCATAAAAATAAATTAACTTAAGTTGTAAAGTCAAATTCTTTTATCACTATCAGCCAGCAAGAGTGCACCATGCCCCGAAAACATCTCCATGCCCTCTCATGTACCTTTGTTTCTTCCTTCGAACCTCATTTTAAAATGGCATAAGTCTACCTCACCCCCTCAACTATTGATGTCAATCTACTTCACCCCCTCAACTATAAAAATCAGATATTTCACATACTATCCGAAACTGTCTAAATAACCCCTTAAAGTGGTTTTAGATGTGGTTTTGCCTACATGGCAGTACACGTGGCAATTACATGACGCTATATCATTTTTTTTTATCTCCTCTTATTTTTTTCTTGCTCTCACACTTGATTCTAAAAATCCTCGTCATCTTCTTCATAATTCATACCAAAAGCATGCATCACCATCCAACTCACTGGCTCTCACTCCAAAACACAACCAAGTAATTTTCCTCAACAAAAAAAATGCAATATGCTAAAAAAATCTGAATTGTTCTCACCGTGTGACCGATATTTATCTCACTTAGTTTAATAGAATGCTTATACGATTTGAGATGTTTTAAAAATATCGTGCCAAATCATTGTTCATGTGTACTACCACATAGGTAAAAACCACTTTAGGGAGGTTATTTAGACGGTTCTGGATAGTTCAGGTATAAAATATCTAGTTTCATAGTTGAAAGGTAAAGTAGACTAACATCAATAGTTGGGTGAGGTAGAGTTATCCTTTTTAAAATTATCAGTTTTTATTTGAAAAGTTAGTGCCCAATATATTGAGCTGAGCCGACACTATTATACATGTGGTTGATTGCTTCATTATTCTCTCCCTATAAATATTTTCTCCAGCCATCTATATAATTATTTCATTTTCCTAACAAAACGAAATACGTCTTGCATTAATAGATGTGCTGGTACATGCTATAACCACAAACAGTGTCTCACTTGTCAACCGTAGCTCTAAGTCTTATCAATTTTGTCGTTTGTTTCACGGGACAGGAATGGCCGGTTGGCCTAATCATCCTAATCCACACCAACAACCACTGGAACACGTAACTCTGTTCTTCCCAATTGAAAATGTTCTGTTACACATCAAGATTTGGGACACAGCATTTAAGATTTGAGGCCCAAGTAAACCTAGTATTAGATATAGTTCTGAGTTTTATTTCATACATGACTTGTGATCTTTATCATTTGTTTCAGCGTACAAGTATGGCAGTAAGCTTAAATCCAAGTTATGTAAAAGGCTTCAATGCTCGGTTTGGGTCACATTGATTCTTTTTTCATTTAAAGGCAGTTTTTGTTACTTGTAATTAGTTGGTACTGATACTGTATCTAAAAGCACTTCTTTCTTGTTGGGTACATAGTGCTCCAACTCCAGCTGCAACTGTAGGTTTTTTGGTCGGCGCACCACGGGCACCTTCCACTCCAGCATTGAAACTGTAAAGTGACAAGCGGAGTGAACTCATAGGTATGTACATTTAACTAAGAACAATACATCCATTTGCATTATATTAATGTCCGAACTATTTGTGTTCCTCTGACAGGAAGTTTCAAAGAGTTCAAATACAGTGAATTACAGAGAGCTACAAATTACTTCAGTTGCAGAACATAGTGGGCATGTTGCCATTTACAAGGGAAGAAAGACATATAAAGGATTTGATTTGTCCGTTTTATTTTGACTTTGTTTTTTATAGATTTGGACATATAGAACCCATATGATATCCCATAATCATCATTTTTATAATTTCAGGGACGACTTACTAATGGATGTAAGGTTGCTTTGAGAAGATTTAAACGTTCAGAGCGTTCACATCAAGAAGTCAAGGCTGAGATTACACCTCTCGCAATTCTTGATCATGCAAACATCGTTAGATGTATTGGATTCTGCCTCAAAAAAGAGATTATTTTGGTCTATGAGGACATGCCCCAGGAAAGCTTGGATATATTCATCCTTTATAATCGTATGCCGCTCTTTCTTCTATTTTGTTCAAAGCCTTGTTTGGTTCATATTTTTTGGAATGAGCAAGCTCAACTACAGGGGCGGATCTAGAATCCAACTTGAGGGGTGCTAATTCCATACTAAACATTTTAATGATTTTTTTCATAAAATTTATATAGCCTAAACCTTAAGATTAAGAGATAAACTGAGCATAAGGGGGGCGGCACCCCCTGTATCCGCCCCTGTATGGAAGGAAAGAGGTTTCAGTGGTAGTCATTGCTTGTTTACCTGAAAAAGTGATAGTTTGCGATCGACTGGTTGTCCTTCTTGAGAGAAGTTCAAGCCTGTAATAATCTCTAGGGTAATCATGCCAAACGTGTACACATCACTCTCCTTGGTTCGCATACCGTAACCAACATACTCTGGAGCATTATAGCCTCTGAAAAAAATTAATGCATTACATATAGAATATATACCAATCAGAAGGTGAAGATGCTGTAAAATGGTCATAAAACCTAAAAGAATGATGCAGTAATTGGAAATATGCTGTGATTCCACTTACATTGGGCCCGATACTCCTTGTGTCATCGGCGTTGCAGATTTCTCTAATATATTGGGGACTCTAATATTAATTATCTTAGGGTTCCCAGCAGAATCCAAGAGAACATTGTAAGGTAGTAAGTATCCATGGAATGGCCTTCGCACAGGCATGTTGCTGTGTACAAATGATACACCCTTAGCAATTCCATTAATTATCCGAAAGCGCAAAGACAAGTCAATTGGTGATTCTTTTCCAACAAGCAGGCCTAGAAAAAGAAAACATGTTATAAGCAGCGATGTAGAAAAAAATTATAAATATATGATTCTCCACAAAGTTTAAAGTCAACTTTGCTGTTAGCTTTGACCACTAGATAGGAATTAAGAAACGGAGGGAGGATATTTGAAAAGTACAAGGTTATGGCAAAAAACATCTCATCTCAGATATCCAAAATAAACACTAGGCAAATACATGGGCAGTTTAATTTTTTTTTCTTGTAATTAGAATTTAACCGAAGTGATCGTAATTGTATTCCTCAACTAAAATTAATTTCGGATGGTATTTAGCAAATCAAGTTCTTTGCGCTGTTAATTGTCAAGTTGCTGAGCATTGTGATGGCATTCACCAAATTTACTCTTAGCTGTTTGCCCCTAAGAGAGATCCAATCCATGCATGTTGTCGTTTCCCAAACTCTAGGTGAGCTTCCGGACACATGGTGGCACCAAAACGCGGGCATTTACTGCCTAATCACTGTTATCTCCGTTTCAAAATATAAGTATTTTTTTAGTTTGGATAAAGTCAATTTTTTTTAACTTTGATTAATAATAATTAGAAATTTACATAATTTCTAATATAAAAATATATTTTTTATGAAAGCTTATTTCTTGATGAACAAAAAAAATATATTTTTTATCTGATAAAATATTATTAATTTTATATTATTAGTGGTCAAAGTGATAAAAGTTTGACTTTGTTTAAACTTAAAAATACTTATATTTTAAAACGGATTGAGTATAGACTCATTTCAGTCTAATCATTGACAGCTCAATCATAGTGCGTCCGTAGTCACAACACACCATCCAAATAGATTTTTACCACTATATATGGATGCTGTACAAAATCTATTAGATGTACATGCAGAACTTCACTTTCTTTTTTTGAAAAGAACTGCGTCCACATTCCATTAAATTATATTTTCATAACGGAAAACAGAGTGTGTCAGGGATCGAGTCAGACGAGACAACCAGCAAAAGTTAAGAAAAAAAATATGTTTTCTTCTTCCTAAATTATTGTCGCCGATGACTTCTAATATCATTTTGATCATTGGTACTCCATCCCACTATGAGTGACATTTTAACTTTTTGAAATCAACTATCATTCATCTTATTCAAAAAATTTACAAAAATAAAAAATAAATAAGTTAAGATTAAAGTACTTTTAATAATAAATTATTTTACCATAAAATAAATAATATTTTTACAAAATTTTTGAATAAAACTAATGGTCAAAGATTGATTTCAAAAAATCAAAATGTCACTTATCGAAGAGCACTCCTCAGGCTCTTCCTCCTCCCTGGTCCACTCCTCCCTCGCTAGCGCTTCCCTTGGTGCCTCCCTTTGATTCCACTCCTGGTTTCCCAACCTCCTGCTGCGGCTTCTTCCCTGTGCTTTTGTTCTAGCTATTAAACTGCAACTCTGAATATTTGGGTTTGGGAGCTCCTTCTGTAATTGGAGATTATTCTGTTTTTGGTGCTCAAGTTGTGAGATTAGTTACGAGGTTCATAACAATCAGTGATATATAGGGCTACAATTACACATAATACCCAAATCGACACTGCTAATACTTATTATATGGAGGACGCGGCCACCATCGATCCGAGCACGGCAAGCAGTACCATCCTATTCTTTATCTATAGCTTTTGCCTTTTTCCTTTATTCTGCACAACAACTTTACTCGTATCCAATAAAATCGTTTCGGAAGACAAAGTGACAACGGAACGATCAAGCCTGATCCATTCAAGTTAATTACACATAGGACCACAAGACCATGGAACGGGATTAGAAACCTGCTGGACGTTTTAATTAATTTGCTTCAAATTTAAAATAATTTCTTCTTATTAATATTTTACTGTTGGAACAATTTTTTTCATCACTTAAACAATTGAATCTTACAACCGGAACATTTAGATAGGACATTTAAAATTTAAATTCAAAAAATTAAAAAACTTCTATTCATGTGGGATCCTATTTTTTATACTAATTATAAGGAATATGATTCAAATAAATTAAAAAATGAGTTACACTATAAGAGAAAACCAATTTGAATATAAAATATATACTGAATGCTATTCGTATGTAATGTTGGGTACGACTAGGGGTGATAAAAAAACTCGGTCCGTGAATCCTTTCACAAATTAAATCGGTTCGTACTAAATTTTAGTTTAAAAATAAATAGAAATTTAGCCCGATCGTAATCCGATCTGACCCTTACTATCTTTAGTTTATTTTTTCGATCCGTTTTGACCCGTAGGTACGACCAAAGAATGGGTGGTGGGACCGTATAAGACACAAATATGTGATAGGTATGGCTCAATATCCTTAAATTCAGCCCAGTTGCCAGTGGAAGTGGTGTGCGGATGTCCACTTCCATGACCTCCTAAGAGTCGATTACTACCTCTGATTTTTAAATATTAACACCATTAATTTTTAACATCATCTTTCTCCATTCATCTTCAGCTTTTCGTGTTTTATATAAGCAAAAGCTGGTGGGAGAATTAAGCTCCCCCAAACAGGGGCTAAGATAGATGAGCCCCAAAATTTTTAGGAGGGGTATTTTAATTTTTTTTTTGGCTCACCCAGAGTTTTGGTGGTCGGAAAGGTATGCAGAGGTTCAATGATCACTTGGGTGATGTTTACTCGACCGGAAAGACTATGTTCATGGCCGATGTAAGGGTAGGTGGTGGTGGAAGGTAGGGCACTTGCGAGCATCTCCAAGAGTCCACCTTTAACTCCCCCTAAATCATTTTAAGGAAAATATGCAAAAACTCCTTCCAACGATTCCTCTAAACACCTCTTTTACCTCCCCTAAAAACTCCTCATCTGTACCCGGGTAAATTTTCAGGCTTCCCGATATCTCTCCCGCGCTTCATTTTCACTTGGCGCCGAGGAAACAGTCTCCTGTACCCCCGTCGCCCCGGCTCATACTCGATACTCGATACCTCTTTTATTTCTCTGAAATCTTGATACTGAGAAAGAACAGCTCACGTGCATGTCCGTCCCAAAGCCCGCAGCAGGGATGCCGCGCCGTCGAGTGCAGGCCACTGATTTCGATCGCCATGACGCGTTCGATTAACATGAGGCAGCTGGAAAGATTGAACGCCAGGGTGAATCGGCTGGAGCAAAATCTGATTACTTCATTAGCCGCCGTCGTATGCGATGCGGCCGGATCGCTAGCGAAAACGGTGAGATATGGCGGAGATGGAAAAATGGAATTGCAAGTTAGGTATTCTGAGGCCCATTTAAAAATTTTAGGGACACTTTTTTTTTAGGAGAACAGGAGGGCTAGGCCCTACTGATTTATAATGATATAATAAAAGAGTTTACAAAAAAAGCAAAATTAATAAAAAAATAAGAAGTTACACCGACGCAAGCCACTCTCGAATCTGAGGGAAGTATTTCTTCTTAGCTCTTAGAAGCAGCAGTTCAAACTCTTGCCGAAACTTAAATTTGCATTTCCCAATAGTTGGGTCTTCATTATTAAATATCCAATGGTTTCTTGTCCTCCAAATGCTCCAAACCATAAGAATGATAAATTCCATGAAGAAAGGTACATAGAGTTGCCTCTTAATGTGCAGAAATGTAGCGTAGGCTTCTCTTTGACGACCCACAAAAATTCCAATACTGGCCCAACAGGATTTAGCAAAATTACAGAACAAGAAGAGATGCTCTAAGGTTTCTTCTCTCTGTAATATGCACATTTCGCAAACATATGATTCCAGATTCATATTTCGTCTCCTGAGCATGTTTCTAGTGTTAACTCTATCTTTAAGGAGCAACCAGAAAAACACTTTGTGCTTGAGTTGAGAGGATTTCCAAAGCCAATTATAAATTGGATGTAGAGGTATGTGACCAATTAGCTGCTTATATTCTTTAATTGAGGAATAACTGTTAGTACTCCAAATATAACTCCAAGTATCAAGGTCTGTTGCCGGTTGCCAGTTCTCAAAGCTTAGTTGGACAGTCTGAAACTGCAAATACACTTCTTGTGAGAGAGGCCAATGAAAGTGTGCTAGCAGAGAATTCAACATGTATATACTGTAAACTGTGATTGTTTTCCCTTTTGCAAGAGTATAGCTCAGGATACTCCAAAGCTCTGATCTGGTTATTCCAGAGATCATTCCTAAATAAGATTGTAACATTATCATTGGCAAACGCTTGAACAAATCCCTTATATTTGTCCAAGAGCTTAAGTATATCCTTCCACCAGAAAGAGACTTTCTTCCTACTGATCGGTGGCACACCATTATTATAATATTTCTCCCACAGAAATTTTAGGGACACTTTTAAGAGGATTGTTGGAGGAGAGGAGAAAAATACACCCCAATAATTTTTAGGCTGATCCCAAAAGATATCTTTTAGAGTTTATTTTTAAGGGACCTTTTAGAGATGCTCTATCGAGCTAGAGGAAATTTGAGGAGGGTGCACTAAACTTGTGGGTGCATAAAATTTTTATGTGGAACGCAAATATGATCAAATTTTAATCATAATCACTAGTTTTCTATTTTTTTTTCTGGGTGCTGCTGTACGCTCTGAAGTATATATAGATCCACCCATGACGCTTGATGCACACTATTCCTAGTGTGCAAAACCAGGGAGCGATTGACCGCTCGTGCCGTTGACAATTGCACGAGAACCTTCAGTAGGAGTAGTCCGGTGCCTGTGACCGATCTCGGCCCATGGGCAACATGCAGCGTTTACTATGCCTGATTTTGTCAACTCCCCCACACAAACATCGATCGAATTGCATAACTAATAGAACTAATAGAGAACTATGCAGCTTTAAGGCTGCTGGGTAACGATGAACTAGGGGAAGAGCTCTAATTCACAATTTTTTCCTAACCAAGGGGGGCCGGAGCCCAGATTGACCTCCATGAGGCTCCGCCCCTGGCTGCTGCTCTGCGCCGCGGCAAATCTCCGGCGCGGCAGCCGACGGAGTGGTCAGCTACAGCGTCACTGCGTTCAACGCCACCACGTCCGCCCAACTCCTGGCCGGCACCAACTCAGCCATCTACTCTTTCGAGCCGGGCCACCACTACGCCATGTTCGACCGCGCCGAAGGCTTCCTGCTCCTCCCCCAACGCGTCCGCGTCTGGCACACCAGCTTCACGTACTCCACCGGGCGTAGTACCAATGTTCCGGTTGCGTTTGTCGTCCTCCTCGACAGCATCCCGGCGGGCGGCAGCCTCCGCGGCGGGGCGAATACACCGCGTCCGCGTCGTCCGATGCCTGCACCAGCGGCATCGCTGCGGTCCAGGTCGGTCCGGTGATGTCGCACAGCCGGGACGTCTACCCTGGCGTCGGACTCAACGTCACCGTCACGCCCTGCGTCGCCGCCGTGCTTGCGGTGTGGGCGAGTACGACGCCGGCTAGCATACCCTCTCCGTGTACGTCGCCGCTGCCGGACAGCCGAAGCCGTCCAAGGCCCTCCTCGACGCGCCGCTCGACCTCGTCGCCGAGCGCCACGTTATTGAGACCGCGTACACCGGCTTCTTCGCCGCCATTATCCGCGATGTCATCGTCGGCATTCGGGACTGGAACCTGGTGGTGCAAAAGGTCCAGGATGATGAGGGAAGCGTTGGCAACGGGAAGAAGAGCACGTCGTGGAAGGTGGTACTGCTTGCCGTGCTCGGATCGATGGTGGCCGCATCCGCCATATAATCTTGTCGATCGGGATATTATGTGTACCTGGTACCACGTTTTAAACTGTCTGATCTTTGTAATCCAATGGCCCAAAACCGTTGGTACCTACCAGCCCAAGCTGGTACCAAAGTACCGAACCTAGCGCTCTCTCCATTCTAAAAGTTATTGTTGCTGATTAGTTTAAATTTAAACTAGCATGCATGGCATATACTAAGATATAAGTACAATATAGAAAGAATAATTGAGATACTCCTTCCGTTTCAAAATATAAGTATTTTTAGATTTAAGTAAAAGTCAAATTTTTATCACTTTAACAATTAATAATAAAGAATTAATAATATTTTATTATATAAAAATTATATTTTTTAAATTCATCATAAAATAAGCTTTCATAAAAAATATCTTTTTTATTAGAAATTATGTAAGTTTTTAGATACTATTAAGTAAAAAGTTAAAAGAATTTGACTTTTAACGAAATGTAGAAATACTTATATTTTAAAACAGATCTAACACATAGCATGCACAGCCTGTGCTGCGTGGAAACACGGACCAAATACACACAGAGAGGTGGTCCAGAGACTAGGATGTAGGATGCCCAAGAAAAGAAACCACAGACGCAGAGAGGGATTCTTTTGGATCCCTGGTAGTCTCAAATGCCCATCTTTTTTATATCTGCTGATGGATGACTCTGGGCTGAAGTCACACTGCAATTCGCACTCCCAGCTCCACTATGATAAGAGGTTTGTTCTCCGGCACTGGCAGACAAGGACTGATCATACTGGCTAAGATGTGCTAGCTCAATTGTACCTATCGATCCCGAGCTCCTTTCCTAATTACTCATTTCTGTGCTAGACACAGAGTTACGCATGCGCCAGTCTTCGGGCGGCCAAACAAATGTTGGCCTCTCAAGAGGAACTTCTGGGGTCGGCGCTACCTTGGTGATCACCTGCACAACCTCCGCCAAGCTTGGGCGACTGAATGGGTTGGGATTGGTACAAGCCAATCCAAGAGGCAGCAGACGTTTAGCTTCATCAGTAAAAATGACGTCGTCCTGCATATTCTTGTCTCCTGTGGTGATGAGCATGCTGTCCACAGCCTCAAGCAGCATTCCTTCTCGGTGAAGACGCCAGACCCATTCTGTGATATGGTCGTCGTCCGGTAGGACACCCCCGTTCTTCTTCCCTGTAACGACCTTGAGGATGAGCACTCCAATCGCATCAATGTCAGTCTGGCGTGTGGCTTTGTGACTCATAGCGTAGTCTGGCGCTATGCAGCCAAATGGGCCGGCAATGCCAGTGACATAGCTCTTGTTAGCGGCAACTGTGCAGGCAAAGCCAAAGTCACCGAGACGGGCACGGAAGGTACAGTCAAGCATGATGTTACCGGCCTTGATGTCGCGGTGAAGCACCATCGGCTCTTGCTCACGATGAACGTAGTGCAGGCCAGCGCTTATGTGGTGATGGTTGTTGGCACCTCCTCGAAATATATGTTGGTCCAAGCTACCATTTTCCATGTAGTCGTAGACAAGGAGGGGCACTCGTTCATTGTAAGACCAACCTGAAATTTAAGAGCTTTAGATCAAGATTTGTATTGATATGGAGCTTTCTACTTTTTTTTTAAAAAAAAGCATCACTATCAGACTTACCAACACTTCCAGTAATAAGAGTCACAATATTATTCTTTGAAGACCCAAAAAAATGCATTCGGAACATCAAAATTCAATTTGAGGCACAAAAATCTGGCCCCACCCAAATCATACAGGCTGTCCAAATCAGTGGCATAAAATCCGAAGGGGTCAGCCAGCCAGGACACACGGTCTGGTCTAACCAGGTTTGCATCCTGGTCTGATCCGGATCCATTTTTTTATTCTCTGTGATCTTGCAATCATCAACACCAACATAATAACATTTATTTATATATTACTAAAACATTCTAAAAAAAATCTTTATTTTTAGCTGCAACGTAGCACGCACATGACATTTTCTATTAAATATTAGCTGAAATCTAATACTTCCTTTGTCCTAGTTTATAACTCATTTTGGGACTGAGTATAGGAATTAACGAGAAGGAGAGAGATAGGGATGAAGAATTATTAAGAAGAGAGAAAGTATATTAGAAAGTGAAAATAATTGATAATTTAGGAAAAATGGAGGGGTTGAGAAAAATTTATAATTTGAGAATAAGTATTTAAGCGAGAGCTCCTACCTACTATATATCTTCATTTCTTATCCGCCAACGCCGACCACTCAAAGGCAGCTAGGAACACTCGGAGGCTATCCACTCGAGCGCTTTCCAGAGCCGTCTCCACACCGCTCCGAGCAACCCACGCCGCTGGCCGGCTGGCCGCTGCCGCAAGGAGCCCGAGCGGTCAAGCCTTCCCTCAGATGGAGATGGAGGAGGGAGACGAGATCATGCTCGAGTAAGCCGGCCGAGGCCCCGCACCGATCAGGTTCGTGCCGGATCGGCGGCAGAGAATAGCTCGAGCTCCGACTTAACAAGGATGGCGACACCGACTCGGCTCCGTCACCCCTTGGGCGTAGCTTCGTCCCCGCTCCCCCGTGGCAGATCGGGCTGAGGTCCTCACTCCTCAGGTGCGCTGCCGCCTCACGGCCTCACCTCCTTCCCCATTCCCGTATTCTGGCAAAAGGGATAGAAAATGGGATTATCCTGAGTTCCTGACATAAAACGGGATTTTCTAATCCGTTTTCACCCCTACCTGGTTCCATATATGGATCTTCCACATCCAGCTCCAGCTCATCCGCCCTTGGATACTTCTCCTAGTCCACCTCCCAATCTGGTCTGTAATCCGGATGACTTGGATCAGATATCAGAACATGATGTTCCTCCTCCAAAACCTAAACCTCCTCAATTCAATTATCCACCAAGAATACCATTCAAGCGCAGTGCCGCAACGATCCAGAAGGTTCACAATTGCTTGCGGGGCATCAAAAGCCGTGAACAACCCATGTTAACCATCCCGATGGCCGTGGCCATCGGTCCCTACCACGGTCACCGGGACCATCTGTGGGAGCTGGAGGAGGCCAAGGAAGCCGCCGTGGTGGAGTTTTGCAAGGTGGCGAACCAATCACGTCAAGAGGTGCGAGAGAAGATCTCGTCGGAGGCTATATCTGCCCGTGCGTGCTACAAACAGAGCTACAGTATTCGTGAGCAGACTGATGACAGCTTTGTAGACATGATGCTGTTGGACGGATGCTTCTTGCTCCAGTTCATGGTGTCCATGTGCACTGACTACGGGGAAGACCCGTCGAAGGTTGACCCATTGATGTCAAGGGTAGAGGTGCAGACTCGCATCGATGCCATTGCGAGGGATGTCATGCTGCTCGAGAATCAGATTCCCTGGTCGGTGCTTGATGCCCTCATGA
>BCLF01000171.1:246034-283196 GCA_001602275.1 Zoysia japonica | reverse complement strand
TTGGGCCATGTTTAACGACATGCTACACCACGAATATATATAAAATATTTGCTAAGTGGATAAATGTCAAAGTCGCTTGTGATATACCAATGCCCAAATAATATGCTCATATCTGCACAAAAAAAAAAGGGGGACATAATGTGCATAAATCTCAAAGGAAGTTATGCATCATATCTGCATATGTGTGCATATGAAATGCGTCAAATAAATTTCTTTGTCAAGCATTCATCCAGGGTAACGAGACTGAAGACTTATTTTTATTTTCTAGTTTTGTGATAGCAATATGTGACCATTATGTAATTTTCTTTTATTTTGGAACTCTTAATCAGGGGTTTTCTCTTCGGAGATGTAATTAACATAATTTTTATGTAAATGTAAGAATTATGGAAGTATGAACTCGCAAAACCTAAAATTTATTTTCTCTCCTGCCCTTAAATTTAAATTAAATTTAAACTTGTCTCTTTTGACGTGGAGGTGCGTCGCCCGCGACCGAGTTTAAACTTTTTCCCCGTCATCAGTCACCTTGCCGCAGGCCACGCTTACAAGAGAACCAAGGGCCAGGGCATCCATTTACTAGGACAGCAGATTTAGCTGTATGAAGCAGAGTGTATCCAAGCGCACCATTCTGGGGGGAAACCTCGGGCCAGAAGAATGGTCGTTATGCTGTCCCAACAAATAGAATCAAAGGCTTTGGCGAAGTCAAGTTTCAGCACCAAGGTTGCAGCTCCTCTCTTGTGACAGCACTGAACTAGCTCCATGGCATACACAAAGTTCTCCGAGATGGAACGGCCTTTGAGGAAGCCAGTCTGATCAATATCAATGAGGAGTGAAATCTGCTTTTGGAGGCGAGCAGTCAGCATATTAGCAATAAGTTTCATGGGACAGTTTTGAAGACAGATTGGCCTAAAGGCTTCCGGAGTGATGGCAAGTGAATATTTAGGGATGAGGACGACATAAGCACGATTAAGTCGCCCTAATTCTGCCTGGCCATGCTGAAATGCAGTCACAAAGTCCATGACCGTATCTTTGACGGTGTCCCAGGCAGCTTGGTAGAAACTGGGGCCAAAACCATCTGGCCCAAGGGCACTGTTACGGTTCATTAGCTGCAAATTAGCTCGAGCTTCTGCATAAGTGAAAGGTCGGATGAGGGCAGCACCATCTAAACGAGGTTGATCAGCATGCAATTCAGCAAGGTTGAAGTTCCAGGCTGTATTCGGGGCAGTACCAAGCAGATTGGCAAAGTGCTGAGTTAGCACTCTTGTTTTGGCTTCATGGCTTGTGTGCTGCACACCAAGTGATTCAACGACCTTGATTTGATTCTGTCGCAGCCGCTTGCAGGCATGAGCATGATGGAAAGCGGTATTGGCGTCGCTTTCACAGATAGCACACCGTTTTCCCCGTTGTTTCCAGTAAGCTGCCCGTTCCTTCAGGGCAAGCGCCAGGCATTGCTGGCTGATCCGTCGCAGGCACGTCTCACCGACTGATAATCTGCGAGATTCTTCAGAGATATCTAGCAAGAGAATTAGAAATTTACAGTTATGATGGAGGGCGCGAGGAGAGCGTTTTACCCGGGACCAACCTTTGGCCTCACATCTTGCTGCCTTGAGACTCACTATGAGTTGACCAGCTGGGCCACCATTTGAGACTGCTGCATTCCAGGCCGGAAGAATGGAGGGGAGGAAGTCTTGGTGGTGAAGCCATGCGTTTTCGAAGCGGAAGGTGCTTGGTTTTGGAATGGTTGTGGAGATGGTGACTAGGAGAGGGGTGTGGTCTGAGGTGGTGCGTGGCAGGCTGGTTAGAGTGGTGTTTGGGTATGTGGAGTTCATGTGTAGGTTAGTGAAAACTCTGTCTAAGTGAGCTAAGACTGCTAGGGAGTTCTAGGACTGCTAGGGATCAAGTAAACAGGCGATCAAGAAGAGGGGTGTTTTGGTTATTTGTCCAAGTAAACAGGCGATCAAGAAGAGGGAGTTCTAGGACTGCTAGGGAGTTTATGGTGGTGTTGAAAGCAGCAGCTAGGGAGTGATTGAATAGGTCATTGTTTTTGTCTACTTCATCTCGAAGAAGGTTGAAGTCTCCCGAGAGAATCCAGGCTCCAGAAATCTAAGGATGAATTTCTAGGAGAGAATCCAAGAAATCCTTCGAGTCCCTGTGGTCAGAATTGCAATTTCCATGTCAGATATGCTCGAAGATAAAACCGTGGTAAGAGAACAAGGGCGCTGGATGGAGGACTTTAGGCAGAAGAGGTTTGGTGCCACCTCGAGAACCAGTGGCATCAGTGGCCATAAACTCACTAAAACGCGGGGGGAGAAAGGAGCGAGCCTTGGCTGCGTCAGCGCCTGCCGTCTCAGTTCTCTCCAATTACGGCACCGTTAATTACGGCACGTCTTTCCTTTTGTAGGCAACCATGTGGTCTGTTAACTAAAAAAACGGAAACATCTAAAATCGAGAAGCCAAACTTTAACGTGGTACATGCAACCACGTGGTCTTTTAACTTAAAAAAGATCTCATATATTTGTTCTGAGTACTTGTGTTTTGTTAATTAACAATAATCTGTACGAATCTATAATTTGAGAGATTCGAAAAAGCTCATCCGTTAAATTTGTAAGAGATGTCTGTAAAAAGACTACATCCGTCAGATTTGTAAGAAGAGAAAATTTTAAATGTATTTTTTTTATTTGTACGTAGTCTAAGTCATTGAAAATATTTACTGTACGTACAAGGAAAAAAAAATACCGAGTCGTACATGCCAGGCCTCATGCTGGACCGTCGAGACGTGGGAGGAGGTCGGAACGAAGGCGTGAGATCCCGATGACGGCGCAAAGCTCCCTCAGCGGCGCAGGCTTCATCTCCGGTGTCAGCGAGGCGGCGCAAGCTCCAGCTGTGAGGAAGCGCTGACATTAGCTCCGGCTCCAACGTCGGCGAGGCAGCGCGAGCTCAGGCGGCGCAGGCTCCGGTGGTGAGGTGGCGCAGGCTCCGGTGGTGAGGCAGTGCGCAGGCTCCGATCTGTGGCCGACAGTGCGGAGGAGGATGGCAAGGCCCAAGCGAAGGACGAGAAGTAGCTCAAACCCCGTGTCCGCTTTTTCTTGATTTCATGAAGGACTGGACAATTACGTTTGTGGACCGTTTGAACCGTGAAACCGGCCGACGGCGGTTTGACGGTTTTCGGGAAAATCGAAAAAATCTGTTCGAAAACCGATTAAAATTTAATTTTTGAATTCTACAACGACCGGCGGTTTTCAAACCGGTAAGCCGACGGTTTTACCAGTTAGCCGTATCAATGAAATCCATAGTTCATACACAAAGTTCATATACAAAGTTTACACTTTGGAATTATATTCCAATCAAAATAAGTCGTGTCGCACTCATCACTTGATATTATTTGAATTTCTCTAGTGGCGAGCAACTCACTTTGAATTTATTCTAAATTTGACCCATTCAAACGGAAGTTGTCACCCATTGTGAGCGTAACATGTGATAAAATTCTGGATTCTGCTATTGGTACACCTATGTGGTTGTTGGTTGTGAGCTATGATGTAACACTTCGTGTTTTCGAATAATGCGACACTTCATTCGAATTCGAAAATTCCCGAAAAATCCGAGCTCGACAAACTCAGTTCCAAATTAGCCCCAAATTTAAATTTGAAATTCAAAATGTGAGCTCAAAAAAAATTAAATGAAATATTGTGAAACAAAAATCTCTCTGGAAAGTTCTTGCAACCACTTGAATTTTAGAAGTTTTTGGAAAATTTTAATTTGAGGTTTAAAAGCTCAAATAATTTATTTTCTTCTAAAAGCTAACCTATCTTCAAAATTTAATATCATTTTATTTATTTCGATTTTAGACTTATGCCCAAAATAAAAGTTGTTCCTCTTCAAAAGATCTACCAGCCTACCAAATTTCAGAATTTTTGGAGCTCGTAAAGAGTACATTTTTGGATCAAAACAGAAAGGTGCACTGAAAATCCGAGAAAATTCGGGAAAAAAAGGGACGCGGGGCCCGCCTGTCAGCCGTTATCTCTCTTTCTCCTCCCTTTCCAACCGCACGCGTCCAGCGCGCCTCCCACGCGCCCGCGCCTCGTGCTCCCCCTCGCTGCATGGACGCCACGCCTCCTATGACGTGCCCGCCGAGCCTTAGGCAAACGCTACCCCAGGCCACGCCCTCTCCCAGTTCCCTCGCTCTCATTCTCTCTTCCTCTCCAGCGCGCCACCTACCTCCCTGTGCCGCCACCGTCGGGGAGCTCCGGCCGAGCCGCTCCGGCCTTCAACCTGCGAGAAGCCACGCTCTCCATTCCTCGAACATCACTGCGCCTCAGCTCGGCCCGTAGCCCTCTAGATTTCACAGATTTTGAAGTTCCCCAATTGTTCGAGTTCTTCGGGTCGCCGCCGCATTCCTGTCGAACCCGCCTAAAATCAGTGAGCTTCGTTCGATTCCTTTGTGATCGACACGGCTAGGCCTGTAGTGCTTCTTCTGGGGGAGTGAATCGACCAATGTTGTGACCTTTCGAACAGGATTCCAGAGTTTTGTTCGCCACTGTCGCTGGACCCGCGACCTCGCCAATGACGCCCCTCCTCTGGTCGGTTTCCACGCCGTCAACACCCGTTACGGCCTTCTCCGTGCGACTGGGCCGGAGACACTCCGCGCGCCTGGGCTCCTCTGTGGCCGCCCTATTGGGCCCGCAAGCCTCAGTGGGCCGGAAATGTTTATTCTATTTTGCGAAATCAATTGTTAATTGTCTAGAAATTAGTATTATCTTCCAAAAATCGTAAAAAATTCATCTGAGCTCCAAAAATTGCAAATAATATACCGTTGGAATTCTATCAGTGTATAAAATATTTTAGAACTTCAAAAGTTGCATTTTCTGCATTAGAATTAATTCTAAAAATTAAACAAAGTGCATTGTACATACATTCATATCACCATTTTTCATGCATATTAAAAATGTGAAAAATGCATAATTATGTTCTACTAATTAATATATGCCATCTTAGAGTTATTTGGAATTTATACACTTATATATTATTTATAAATAATTTATTATTCTTAGATACGAATTAATTCATTAGAAATTCATAATATTGCAATAAATTATAAAATTGGTCCAGAAATTTGTTTATAGCCTTGTTAATATTTTGAGCAACTAAAATTGTAGTTTATGCCTTCAAGAACCATATTAAGAAAATTTAGAATTTATCTTCCATATTATAAACTATTTAGTGTAATATAGGAATTCATTTTAGAAATCTTTTCATAAAAATCCCAGCAGCACCTTGGTCCAATAAAGTTTCTTTTCATGAAATCATCATCATACTTTTCTTGTCATATCATCGCATATTCATCCTTGACATATGCCTTCATGAGCATATCATCGCATGTGAGCATCTTTGTCACATGCGATGACGAGTAAAATATTAGATGTCATTAGGTGTATAACTAATCGCACCGGCATATCATTTCACACATTTAGAAAACGTCGCGGAAGACCAAGACCTAGCGCTCATCGCTCTGGAGTCGTCCGTCGCTGAAGACCTTCCTCTGGTTTGTGCTAACTCTCAGAAAACTGAATGCAAGCCCCGGTGCATTAACTTTGTTTTAAATTTTGTTTTATCACTATGTATTGTATAGCTAATGTACTGTGCATTAAGTTGTAGGAGTTGATTAGAACCCTAGAATGCATGATAGTGCCAATTACTCCTATTGAGTATATATTGGTACAGGTAACTCGATGTAGAGCTAGGCTATGAGTTCTAATAAATAGTAGAAGTCGAGTGAATGAGAAACCTCACTTGCGAGATTATAGGTTTGATTTTATACCACACTTGAATAAACCTGAGACCGGGTGGGGATAGAATATAGGAGGGATTGAAAAGGCTGGGCCTTAGCGGTGGTACCCCGTCTGTGTCGGTTAAGGACCGATTCGAGTGTGGCTCTGTTGAGCAAGTTTGAACAGTACCGAATGCATACTGGGGACATGGGACTCAGAAAACTAATGTAGCAAAACGCCGTAGTGGTTGGACGACCCCCACCTCTCTTTTGGCGGCGGCGGAGGAGAGCCTTGTGTCTAACCATGGATATGTCCTACGTGGTGATCGTATGGAGGACCCTGTGCTCAGGAGAGATGCGCCTGTTCGGACCGGCCCTATGGGTTGAGCGAAAGGTGGCCACGTGCGGCTTCCAGGAAGCGCGTACGTGTCGTGTACTTTGGGTTTTCCCAGCTGGTGTAAATCGATTATAATCGCTGCTCCTCGCAGTAACGAGTATCACTTGTTCACTGAGTGACATCGTAGTAACAACTAGATTAATAATAATGATAATATGATCTGTTTGATTAGTTATAGGTAATTGTTTGGTAACCATGATTATAGTAGATGATAGTGCAAATAAAATTTATTTTTTCTTGTACTTAATTTACTGCTAAAACTTGAAAGTAAGGGTCCATTGTTATTGCTATGTTTAATGCAAATGGTCATCCCCTAGTCAGCTTCTCATGCTTAGGAGTCGGCTGTAGTTGGCCAATTTTTGACGGGTAAGACTTGCTGAGTAATTAGTACTCACAGTTTGTTGTTTCCCTTTTTTTGTTGTGTGTGTAGCTCTTCCTGCAGGTAGCTGGTGTAGCTGTTGCGGCCAAAGAGTGTCGGAAGATGAGGCTCCTGTGAACTGGTCCTGTGAACCGGTTCCCTCCTCACCGAACTCCGGTCGTGAGGAGTGAAGCATGTCTTAGGGCAAGATATATTTCATAGTAGGAAACCGTTGTATTTCTTCTTTGTCGCTTCCGTTATATTTTAAACTCTGTTTTAAAACTTATCTCTCTTAAGACTATTTGAACTTTATTGTAAGGCTTAATCGGTTTTCTATTTTATATTATCACTTATGTAGTACTATTTGGGTATTGTTGCTCAATATCACTTTATATCGATCTTAGTCGAGCCGTCCAATGTTTTGGGGCGGTTCTGCCACAGCGTGGTATTAGAGCTAGATCGAGGTTAGTACAACTTAAAATGAGTTATTTTCAAAAAATTTCACGACGGTATAGTGTTAGTTAGTCAGCCCAACGAAGGACTATGTTAGTTGAGTCGTCAGGTGGCATGCTAACCCTTCTTTTAGCTTTCTGTTGTTTAATTTTCTCGCAACGACAGCTACGCTCAGGTAAGAAGGTAAGGTACGCACTCGAATGCGGTGAAAAGTCGAGGGCTCATCCATACGAGGTTCAGAGGTATGGAGTGTCCCGTACAGCGATCAGTACGGAAAGTGAATATGTTCTTCAGAACATATGAAATATTTGCCGCCTAATGGGGAGTGCGGTCATTCGTCACCTAATAGTAAGCATGGACCTCTTGCCGTGTGATGTCACAGTCATGTCCCTCAAGACGTGGCTTACTTGAGGACGCCTCGTATGGCAATGATACAGGACGTAAGTTTTCTTTTTGTTTTTGCCTGCCTGTGGTTGCTTGATCCGTTTTCTGCAGGTACGCTAACTTCGTAGCAGTGCACGTAGAAAGCGACTAACTGAGTTTAGGAGACCGAGTTTGCCACTGTGGTCGCGTATGGTCATATGATGCTAACATATGGTTACCTGTGAAACGATACGTAGTTGCTGGTGGCTGAGAGTCCGGAACCACATCCGCATCGCTTGGTGCGTCTCCAGAATCTGTCTGAAAGCTGCTGTCATTGGACTCCTGATAAGGTGGGCTTCGTCTGACGTCTACAGAATATGTGCAGTCCTCACTGCCCACTTCCCTACCTTTCCTTTTCGCTTTACCTTTTTCTTTGCCTTTGCTCAGTAGTGTTTTTCTTTTTAGCACCCGTCTTTTTTCTTTGACGCTGGTGCTTCCTCTTTCCTATGTGAGTGTCACCCACATTTTGTTCTGTCCATTCAGACATCGTTGCAACACGAGACAACCGTAGCAACTGTCTACTAGCTTATCAGTGCTCACTAGACGAGATGGCGAAGGAATGTCACTCTCGATGTCATCTTCATCAAGAAGAGGATCAACATTTGATCTTTCATGTTTCATTCAATCTCTAATTGGATTAAAAGAATCATACAAGGATAACTCTATGAGACGATCAAAGAGATTAGCTTCTGATGGTTTATATGTGAATCCAACATCCCGCATCTGTATTCTGAGATTGTAGTTGACATACACCAACTTATGCAATTTGGCATGAGAGAGTCTGTTGCGCACCTTTGTGTGCCCCAATGCGAATATACTCTAATTACACTTGCATCCACTAGATGATGCGCACTGCGACACTAGGCGCAAAGCAAGCTTTTGAAGATTTGGTGCCTCACCATCAAACATGTGCCACCATTGAGCAGGTGAAGTTTTCGCATCCACTGCCATCCTGCTAGCCAACTCAGTGACGAATGCAACTTGTTTTTTCTCTAAATTTCCACCTCCAGTAGGGCCTGAACACATATATCGGTGGGTGCTATACATGAAAATGCGTCTTGAATATCTTGCAACGTATTTGCATTGAACCCATATGAATAGTGTACCCTTGGGCTCAACGCTCCAACTGCATATATAGCAATAATTAGATACGTAGGAATCATTAATGAAATTCATTAGTGATTATGTTGGTAAACACATTTTACCTGCATTCACAAATGTGTCATTACAAATATTATGCATCCGACGGTTAATAACCTCCAAGTACCTCTCGTACTCTCCATTAGCATTGCTGAAAAGAGCTTGATACTCATTTTTTAACAGATGATACCTCATAAGAACCTCACTTAAGTTCGAGGTCTTATCTTGATCAGAAAACCGAAGAAATGCATACAATAGTTGCACGGCATCGACCACAAACTTCAGTGTGTCCCAGCATGACATGCTAGCTAGGCATGATTGTGCATATCTTCCCTCATCAGTGTTGGAATATCAACTTTATAAGAAACTTTGAGAATCCATACATGCCATGAACTTGTCCTTCTGACGATGCATACTCTCAAGAAACATATAATTGGTGCCAAAATGAGTTGCATTCCATCTCACCAACTCACCACCATTAGCATTTATCATCATAGAGTGCAGCTGATTATTATTGTACAACCAACGAGAGACTCTGAGAGCAGATTCTATCACAGCTTTGTGTTCTGAAAAGTCACTAATGGTCTTTAGCATCAAGTTGATTGTATGTGCCACACACGGTTGTCAGACAACATGATTGTACTTGTTTCTTAGGTTCTTACACGCTTTCTCGTAGTTAGAACCATTATCAGTAATAATCTGGACAATATGCTCTGGACTAATATCAATGCCCACTTTAGTTATTTATTGCAAATGAACATGCTATCAATCAATATGACAGTGGTGCAAATACATTGAATGATCAATGCAAGTAACATATGAACATACCTTGAATATGAACTCTGCTGACTAGCTGTTCCTTGTAACATCAGAAGACATGCGGAAAAGCATGACACCGTTACAATAGATAATAAAATTTATCAAGCTCATTCCTGTAAATCCAGTTCAAGAGTCGCACATGATAGTAACACTGTACGTCGGCCACTCTAGCTTGAATTTTTCGAATTGCTTTTGAATGTCTTCTTCATTTTGATTAAGGTATATTCTATCTATTTTCCTGCCAGTTGGGCTAGGAATGCCCTCACCTGCAAACATAATGAATCATGACATAAATATGTGCAAACGTACTGTGAACATTATGAAGAAAATAAAAGTAGCGTACCCCATCTCTTTGTCTTTTTGATTGCACTAATGAAGTATGAATTATCCGTCTTTCTACCAGCAATGGCTTCTGTGTGGAAGAATTTGGACCATGCCTTTCCAATTGCTGACTTTGCTAGCTTGCTCTTTGCCGTCCATGAACCAGTATCTATCTTGGTTTGAACTCGTTCCTTGCCACTTAACTTCTGTGACATTAACTTTCTCATCCTGTCAAACAATTCCCCACCACCTTGAGAGAAATTATCACCTTGAGAATAAGCACCTGCACCTTGAGAGGAACCACCTACACCCGAGGAACCACCTGCACCCGATGAGTCACCAACACATTGCTCGAACTGACTACTATACCATACATATGCTGTCACTGTCGGAATTCCTCCTCTCTAGATAGCCTCATGGCAGCCTGCAGCTCCTCATCATCCTCCACATTCACATTGCCCTCACCTGCAACCTCGTGCTGTCTCAAAGCCTATTTAGCTCAATCCTTCCTCCGCTCGGCGCTCCTATCAAGCTTCCAACGGAAATAGTCCCGCACCTCGGCAGGAACGTGAGCACAACCCACCACATTGCCGCCCCGATGTAATGTTATTTGAATCGTGTAGCACCTCCACCTTTCTTCGTGCTTTTGCAATATTCGCAACGAAACCCAGGATACACATTCTCCCTGTGTTTCCACACCGAATCCGACTGGTCTGCCATCCTATATTCAACAATACTACGCAAATAAGCAACCATGTTTCAAAGTTTCAAAGAAATCGAAAAAATTTGATAAAAATCGATCCTAAAAGCAAACTAACCTTCTGCACCGCAAAATCGAGCTATTCGGGCGGCTAACCCTTGCAATCGGCCAGCTAGCCGCTTGTATCGCCAGTTAGTCGAGGCGACCGGCTTCCCTGCTGTCGCGACCGGCTAGTCGCCCTAGCCGCCCGGCTAGCCGTATGTATCGGCCGGCTTGTCGCTAAACGGCGCGCGCTCAGGGGTCTTCGGCTAACCAGTCGGCCCGCTTTCCGATCTCCGACGGCGGTTTTCACGGTGGCGCGGGCGGACGGCGGCATAGATCGGCGGATGCTCGACGGGAGCTGGCGGACAACGCTCTGGAGCTACTCATAGGCGAGTGTGCCTGGTCCTGGAGTCACGGGACAAGATAAGGTCTGTTTTACTTTTTTACATATTAACTTCCGTGATTTTTTTGTCACGTAAATTAACATATTTTCAAAAATGGATTTCACCGTAATGTTGCATTTTTCTTCTAGTTTTTTTACATATTTTTTTATTTTAAAATCCGTCAAATTTTCAAAATTAAAAAAATTTGAAACGAAAAACCTATCTACCGGCCAAACCGAACCAGACCGGTTTAACCGGTTTTCGCGAAAACCGGTCCAGTTTGACCGGTTTTTGAAACCTTGGTTGCGGCGTGCAGCGGCGTATCTAGCTGGGTCGCCGAGTGTGCCCAGCCCCACCTTGAGATGAGATTAAGGAAAAACAGCTTGTTTAGTACTGTAGCAATGTATTATTTAGCACTTAGCTTGTTTAGCTAATTATTTTTCTTTAGACGGACCACACTAATGATCTACTCTAGCTACGCCACTGGCGGCGCGAGAAGCACTCTTTTAGCAGCCAACATACTTAATTTTATGAAAAGCGGGTGTGGTTTGCGGTGCCAAATAGGCTCTATATCTTGAAATTGCTATTTATTTTTAAATTGTTATCATTAGTAAACCAATTTAAATTAAAATAAATTTAATATATTGTTCTAATAACTAAAATAAAGAACAGAAGACGTAATTTCATAACCATAAATATTTGCATTCCTTTTTGTTTATCCCTCGACTATGGATTTAGGAAGCGTGGATCAGGCAAAAAAAAAAGCCGTGGATTTCCCTGGTTGAGATCATGTGTAGTTGCTCATAGACGGCATATCATCTGTCTGTTTTTCGCTCCTAATGGTGGCTACTCTGTTCTAAAATAAATAATATTTTTAACTATTTATTTTATTTTTTAAAAAAAATATAAAAATAAATAAAACATATTTATTTATTTAGCTCCTCTTCTCATGTATAGCACGATTTGCATTTAATAGTTGCCATTCACACTAGCAACATTTTAAATCTCTTATTTGTTTTAGCTTTTTAGGCTGCTTTTTCTATTTTAATTGAAACTGAAAAGCTGAAACAAATAAAGTTTTAAAGCTGGCTTTTAAAATGCTGAAAAGCTAGCTTTTGAAGAAATAAACTAAATACTGAAAAGCTCATTCAAAACTGCTTTTTTAGCTTTTAATGTGCAAAAGCTAAGTATATATTGCAAAAATCAATAATCATTACAAAGAAGCTAAGTATATATTATAAAAGCTAATAATCACTACTTTATTAGTCAGCTTTTTAACTTAGTCACAGGACGGCTATTCTAAAAACTTAAAACTCAAACAAAAGGCCCAAAAACTGAGGAAACCGTGTCCGGCTTTCCCTACTTGGCGCCAGAAAAAAAAAGGCTAACGGACGGCGTGGGCGGAGCGCTCTCAAAAGAAGATTGAGAGACCTCATTTTCCATAAACCCTAACCCTTCTTTGCCGCTCATGGCGCCGCCACCGCTGACAAAGAAGCTGGTGCTGGCGGCTTCCTCCGCAGACGCCGGTGTGGCCGCGTGGGATCTACGCACCGGGGCGGAGGAAATCCGGCTCCGCCCCTGCGCCTCCTGCCCGCGCGCGCTCGCCTCGGTCGGCGACCGGTTCCTCGCCGCCGCTCAGGCGACTCCCCGTGGCGGCAACTCAGGCACCGTTCACTTCTACCACTGGGACAAGGTATGCGCCCGCCGCGCAAGCCCCCCAAATGATGCGCTGAAACCCTGACTTGGGGAGTCGCTTCTTTGTTTGAACTGCAGCCGCAGGTGGCCGTCAAGAGCTTCCCTGCCGAGCCGATCCGCGTGCTTATCTCGGACCCGGAAGGAAGCTACCTTATCGGCGGTGGTGGCAAGGGCAATATTTACTTGTGGGAGGTATGTGCATTGTGGTTTCACATGCTTAGTTATTGTTTTGGGCTCTGTTTGATTTGAGGGTGGTATAAAATTCATGCCATGCTCTTGGTTTGTTAGCAGGAGAGGTATGGAACGGTTGCTGGGTGGGTGGGTGGGTAGTGGTTACTCCAAATTGAACTGGGGCTGGTGTTCCAGTTGGTCTGATATTTTTGTCCAGTTATTGATCTTAAATATTCAGAGGGATCTAGTTTAAATGGAGTGTTTCATAGTTTGTCGCATGCTGTGCTATGCCTATTACTGAAGGAATTTGCATTTTTGGTGCTAAAGTTTTGAACTCTTTGGATTGGTTCAGCCTGATATTACTGTGTATTATGCTGAAACAGATGCTTGTTTTGTGTTAATGTCTGTCAGAAATGAAGTCAACATCTTCTAGAATATATAATGATTCCATAAGATAAAGAACTCTTATATTTACTGATTAAAGCAGAGGCTGTTCCATAAGATAAAGTGCTTTAATGTGTTTTTAAAGAGGCGGAAATTGACGGTAGAAATGTTGTTTAACCTACGTTGCTCACATTTTTTGCAATTTAAAGTCTAGGGTCTATGCATTTCCACAAACTTGCTGGCTGGGATGTTAAGATCACATTACTGGCCATAGCTCCTTCACTTTAATTTGGTCACCTGGATCTGCCTTGAATGGCCTGCAGATTCCATTCTCTATTCATGGCTCAATTACATTAGCCAGCCTGTCACAAAGCAACCATGAACTGACACTGATTTTGTGGTCATGTCTACTCTTTGGTTGCTCTGGATGCAGTAATGAACACATTTTCCATCAAACTTAGAGACAGGGAAGTGTCATTGTAATGTTGTTTAAAGAGAGACTGACCTTGTCCTCTGCAGATACAAAGAAGTACCGCCCATATTTCTCCTGTCCTGCTCGACCTTGTACAATATTTTTTATTTTCTTTGTTAGCTTTTGTAATTATCAGGCAGAGATAATTGCAGTTATTTTGCTTTCGTCCACACAAAAGTAAAGGTGTCATCACAACGGACGTCCATTTTCTAGAATAAAATGGCATGTTTCATTCTTTTTCAAACAATTACTTATGCTTTATTAAAGTTACTTCAGATAAAAATAAAATGGAACCATGCTTCATTTTTTTTATTTGTTTATTTTCATTGGTACCATATTAGGTAGTTGAGAATATTGTTCCCTTCTTTCCTGGTGTTTCCTGTTGATTGGGTTCTGTATGCAGTTTATGCAGCACCAGAACCATATCAACTTGTCAACACTGAAAACATCTATACTATTTTTCTGGTTCATCAAATACTTTTATGATTTATACTAAAAACTATTCCTTCGTATATGATATTTTCTTTGGTGGTGATATATTAGGTGGCTACTGGAGAGCTTCTCTACACATGGCATGCACACTATCGTGCAGTTAGGTGCCTCGCCCTCTATGACTATTTGCTTGTTTCAGGATCAGAAGATGGGAGCGTTAGAGTTTGGGATCTAATCACGTAAGCTACTACTTATCTGTTAATATAGTGTTATCTATTATATGTGACCTAATTGCTTTTTTGTTGTGCCGATTGCAGGTTGCTTGATGAACAATCGAGGTTGGAGGCCAATACATTGTACTTGTATAACTTCAGTCAGCATGCACTGCCTGTAACTGATATTGCTTGCTTCCTAGGAGGAATTGTTGTCTCATCATCAGAGGACCGAACCTGTAAAGTGCGTATGCAACTTTATTCTACCTTGAATGTAGCTGTATGAAGAAGTGCTGCTTTACATTTGTTTCTATGCAGAAGATAGTCATCCTTATTTACATTATTTACCGGTAGCACCTCTAGGCTAATTGTATAAATATGTCTTTTTTCACCAGATTTGGAGTTTATCTGAGGGTAGGATTCTAAGAAGCATTTCATTTCCGTCTATTATTGCTTCAGTTGCACTAGACCCAAGAAGTCATATCTTCTATGCTGGTGGTAGAGATGGAAAAATATATGTTACTGCTATGGGTCTTGATGTCAGCTCCCATGGTAGTGATGACTCATCAATTCTTGGCGCATTGGATGATCACAGGTATGACAACTGACCTAGATTTTTTATCAGTTGTTCTTTCCTCTCTTGTACGCGAAAGGGCCTTCAGCCTAGCAGTTAAGGTGCCTCTGTAGCATCCATCAGGCCCTGGTTCAACTTCCTGTGGTAGCGAATTTCATGTGGAGGGCAAAAAACCCCCCGTCTGTCCCACACCAAAGCACAGGTCTAAGGCCTAGTCTGGGTCGTTGATCGCTTACGCAGGCTACCGTGCCACTGTGTAAGGATAGGGCAGGGGTTCAGGGTTTTCTCTATCTGTGTGAGAAGGTATTGTTCTTAGCGCAATACTATGGGGTTGGTCTTAGCCGCCCCCGACCCACCCCCCCCCCCCCCTTGGGGGCGCAGGTTGAGTTTTTCCCCCTCGTACCATAATCAAGTTTAACATGCAGATTGGTTCTCTTACATCTTATACAGGTTATACTGACTACTGGCTAGAAAACCTCTCACGTTTCATTTTTTAAAACTCTCATGTACCATTTGTTTGGGATCAGTGAATGTGGTTGCAGCTTGTGAAGTAGTGCACTGACCGGAACACACTTCTACTCATTAGCAGTAAGATGTCAAAATGAATAACGAAAATTGAAAAGCCTTTGTACTGTACCATCAGTCCATCAGAAAATTTTAATCCAGCTTTGAACGAAGCTGACAACATGGACACTCGAACAGTCATTGCATTTCTGTATTTGCATGCATATCATGTAATGGCCATTGAAGGAAAGAGACAATGTTTAAACCTGTTTAGGCGAACATTGGTAGGCTATATTTTTGATTGATCTGCATTCTGTATATAGGAATATGAAAGGCATATGCTTTATTGAAACAAATATGTTAAAAGCCCTGCTCTGTTCACGTTATGTTAAAAGCCCTGCTCTGTTCACGTTTTGTATTATTTGTGCGCCAAAATTTCTTGACTTAATTCCTGTAATTTGTCCAGCAAGGCAGTAACCAGCTTAGCAGCAAGCTCAGATGGACTCCTACTGGTTTCTGGTTCAGAGGATGGTAATGTTAGGGTTTGGGATACTAGAGTTCAGCAAGTAACCCGAAAATTCAAGCACTCTCAAGGTTTCACTCATAAACATTACTTGGAAATGCTATTTTCATGCTGAATTTTTTCATGTCCCTGATGTTGTGCAAGACAATCTTAATTTTTTAGTTTGCACATCACTATCTGGCACTGCTATGTGTGGACACCATTCTGCATTGAGTTTAGTACCAGATAAACCCTATAGCCACATATTTTTCTGGCACAAGAAATGGATCAACTGTCTCTGTCCAACAAGATGTATATTTGTTGTGCTAGAAAGATTCGGTTTTCTGTGCGATGTCCAATATTCGCTAATAGGCTTAATTGCATCAACACATGGCATGGACCTGACTCCTGCCAAGCTCAGAACTTGATGCTTACAGACACTTGTAGCCTACAGGAAGAAAAAAATTCTTAGCTGAGTAATCTTTGTTTACAAAAGAATAACACTAGATGTCCAAGAATTGTCCACATGTGTCATCTAGGTCAATAAACTTTATTTTGCATTTTTAGATCCATGAACTTATCCATTTCATCCAGGCCCAGGAATGTTTTCTTTTCAAAACTAGGTCCATGGACTTTTTACATGATGCACTTAGGTACATGTCCCTTCATTGAGCATTTGTACTGAACATGTGTTAGTGTTCTCTCTCTCACTCCACCCTTTCCTTAGCCAAGCAGTACCACTAGGAGAAAATGAGCACTGGTCGTAGCTCCCAATCGAGGAAAGGAGTATCATGGCTTCTTCACCTCTTCAACCAATCCATTCCCCTCATCAGTCAGATTCGAGCTAACGCAACAGATTGTGACATTGATAGAAAGAACTAACTATTAGCCCTTTGGAATCTCTCTATTATAATTGAGACATGAAGTTTGTTTTCCTGGGCTGATACATTTTGCTGCTGGTTACCCTCCTCTTCATTTTTATTCTGACTCATGATTAATAACTTACCATGGACTCGCTATACTTGCTGGGCAGGTCCAGTAACCAATGTTCTGATTGTAACACCAAAACGAAAAAATTTGCCACCCCTACAATCGTTACGTAAAGTTCGCTCAGCAGATGCAGCAGCTGAAATGTGTGCTGTAATTCTGCCTCGGCCTGAGAACGATGTTCCTGTTGCGGGAAATTCAAGCTCTATTTTTCTTGAGCACTGCTTGGAGACACTTCAGGTTGGATGATCTTGTTGAGTTGTTTCATCTTTCATTCAACGCCACACTTCCAAATCCCATTCTCATGATTTTTCTCTTATCATTTTCTTTGGTCCAGAAGAATGGCAGTTCATCCAGGCCTTTTGAGTCTGGGCTGAGCACTCTGTATGGCACACCAAACCAGCAGGGAGCAGAATGGAGAAGTAGATACTTAGAGTTGCAGGATCTATTCGTGCATGAAATTCTTGATCAGATTCCATCGCGGGACACATGATATCATGTCTCTCTTATTCACCACTTGTATACATTTTGAGACTTCAAATGAATTGTTTGCTCTTCACACATCCAAAAAGAAGTGCATTTAGACTCCCTTTCGAATGGCACTTTGGCAACCAGTAAAATAAAAAATGCAGCAGTTTATTGCGGATGCAATGCGTGCCGAGACAAAGCAGGTCGGGCAGCAGACAGAGGAGAACCTTTTGCCGATGGATGAGAACGACAATCTTTTGGAGGAGCTGCAGACAGAGATTCTTCAAAACCTTGCTTTTCCAAAAAGTTCAAAAATCTGCAGCTCCTTAAAAGATTGTCCTCATCCATCGGTAAAAGGTTCTCCGTCTGCTGCCCAACCTGCTTTGTCTCGCACACACTGCTGCGTCCGTAATAAACTGCTGCATTTTTTATTTTACTGGTTGCCAAAGTGCCATTCGAAAGGGAGTCCAAATGCACTTCGTTTTGGATGTGTGAGGAGCAAACAATTCATTTTTAAGTCTCAAAATGTATACAAGTGGTGAACAAAGGAAGAAAAAAGTAACATTGATAGTTGATAAGGAAATTGAAAATTTTGAGCGTGAGTTAAGGAACTTGTAGTTTTTTTAAGAGTAAGAAAGAATTTGCTCTTTATATAATTTAGTTTATTATAATCTTGATGGTTTCAAATAGAGCCTAATAGTAGAAGGGTTGCTGGTGGCAGTCAAGAGCTGATTGCAGAGCCGTGCCTCAGCAAGGCCGCCGCGGGGGGGGGGGGGGGGGGGGGGGGGGGGGGGGGGGGGGGGGGGGGGGGCAGAAGAATTGTTTGTTGATTTGGTAAGCTAGACTGAGAAATGCCCGGTGCAGAGAGGAAAGGGAAGCACATTTGGCTCAGTACGTGCAGTGCTGCACGGGAAAAGGGGGAGGGTGCGGAGCAGGTGCCATGTGTGGGAGAGAGGAGAAAGGGAGAGGATGAACAGTCAAAGCTAGTGTTAAAAGTTAATGGTGTCAATAATTTAAAATCAAAGAGAGAGTTTCGCACCGAACGCCTAAACACTCAGAGACAACCCTGCTGATTGTGGCGGAGCTATATCTCAGGCTATCTGATCCAGCATGACATGACTAGCTTGCATTTGGCACAGCGCAAGTGAGCACAGGGAGGTGGAGGAAAGGGATGAGAGGGGGCGTGTGGCGGTGGCGCAGAGGAAGAGTGTGACAACGCTGAAAACCATTCCTTGTCAAGAGGAATGGCTGTCACTAATTAAGCTATGTTTGGGCGACCGGGTAAGAAAACTACATGTGTTTCGACCCTGAAGAGGAATTTCTACCCGTGTGTACCATCCCCGCCCTCACCAGAGATATAAATCATTTTATAGCTAATTCCTGATGACATGTTTGGGAGATTTGGGGACAAAAATCTCGGACATTGAGTTAAAAAAAAAACCCAAAGAATTCAAAAATAACATTGGAATAAAAGGAGTACATGACAACGGCATAACTAGAACGCCATCCTCATATGGAGTAATGGATATCCTATCTTATTTATTTATCACATGATATCCATAACAACAATAACATAAACAGTACAATCTGAACGCCAATAACAGAACAGGGTCTCATGCTTGCAGTTGCTGGCACATACATACACGATACAATGATAAATGCATATATAACCTCTTGGAGCCTCATTTCTAATCATATTCTACGGTCAGTTTTGAGTTCAAGAAATTTAAAATTTTGAGAACAGAAAATCAATCGATAAACCAGAAAAACTTTATAGTTTACTGTGGCTTTTTGATAAAATTCATCTAAATTTTGGTTTTTGAGTGTATAGTGGGTTTTGAATTGGTTTTCAAACGGAGGTGAAAAAACCATATCAATATGAGAAAGTGTTGCAGATTCAATGTTTATGCAATAATTTTAAATAATGGTAAGTTTTCCTTCTTGAGAGAATAAGTTGAAGAAAAAATAAGGTCACATTTGGTAGAGATTATGGTGCTGTTTTTATGAATGATTATTGTAACTTATGTTTTAATCTCAACCAAACAATTAAAACTCATAAGTGATTACGTTCACATTCACTTATAATCACTTTTATATTTTTTATATTTTGTACTAGTACCCAAAGCTACAAATTGTAGTTTTTTATCACTTATCCGTTCCTATTCTGCCAAACAATTTTGACATAAAAAACAGATTTTGTCGATAAGCTAAATAAGTGATTTTTATGAATAATCTAAAATATAAACAAATTTTGAAATAATCATAATCTCTACCAAATGGGGTCTAAATTTAAACAGTACAATTGAAGCAAAAAATCTTTATAAATTTATGGCCTTGAATTGGGCTAGAGAAGTACCCTTGGGCCTTATTTCACCACTATAGAGCATCAGAGTGAGACCACGCTAGGGCTAAAAGTGGTATGAACATTTTCCATTCTAACCAATTTTCATTCCCGTATTTTTCGTATTGTTTTTGATTTTGCGAAATTAAGCAAAACTGACAAAAATGGGGAAAAAGAAAAATGGAAACGGGAAGGAAAACGTAGTGTTTTTCTATTCGTTTTTACGGAATACCGTGTTAATCCGGAAATTTCTTGGACCGGCTCTAATGTCCGTGTTAATGCTACGGTTTAAGGAAAAATGTTAATTTAAGGAATAGGAGCAATTGCAAAAAAAGGTTCGATTTTGGACTCTAATTCTAAAAATAGTTCTCTTTTTCAGACTTGCAAAGTCAGTCATGTTTTTCAAATACAAAGCACAATGTTGGTCTTATTCAGTTAAGTGGTGTTAACGGTGTTAAATATTACATAGCAAGACATATATGACCATGCAAAAATAATTATTTTTGTTTTGGTTTTGCAAAATTGGTCGTGTTTAAAATAGTTTGCATATGGAATCTAAAATTCATATATTTAACAAATTTAGATGATTTGTTAGCCCAACTTAAATATTTTTGAATATGCAATAAACTATGTAAAATATTTTTAAATGCAAACTTGAGAGGATGTAAGGATAAGAGAGGGCAATTATGCTTTTTCCTTATTTTTTTTATTTTTCTTTATTTTAAAAATTAGTCACCGTTAACGGTGTTAAAAAGAAAAGAACCGATTTTGCAAGTCTAAAAAAGATGGCCATTTGCAGAATTAGAATATAAAACAAGACTTGTTTTGCAATTGCCCCTAAAAAATAGTATATTGATATTAAAAATGATTTTTTATTTTTTAATTATTTTTCTTCGATCTCATATATTTGTTCTGGGTTGTTATGTTTTGTTAACTAACAATGGTCCGTGGAAGCCTAATATTTGAGATGAGGAAGAACTCATCTGTTAAATTTGTAAAAAGGTTTATCTGTTAGATTTGGAAAAAAAAAATAATTCTGAGTGTATTTTCTATGTGCACGTAATCTAATTCATCATTGTTGAGACATTTTACCGTGTAAAAAAGAGAAACTATAGGGGTAGAAATTTGTTTCATTTTTTCTATTCGGAAGTAAGCCCAGCAGAAACAGCACGGCCCAGCCCATCTAACAGTTGGCCAGCCCAAAGCTCCGAACACCAACCCTGACCCCCAATCAGTTAAAAAAAAAAAAACCCTGACCCCCCAATCTTCGGCTCTGCTCCGCAATCCTCCCCGCGCGGCCGCGCCTCCACCGTAGCTCTAGTCGGCCGCTGCCGCCGTCTGTCTCGACGTCGTCCTAGGCCCGGCGCTCGGCCGTCCGTTCTCCTCGCCGGCTCGCCCCCCAGCTCGTCCGCCCGGAGCTCGGTCTCTCCCAACGTCAACAGCCCCACCTCGTCCATCGACTCCGGCCAGTCGCCTCGGTGCCGCTATCCGGCATCTAAAGCTTGGAGCCTCTAGATTCAAGAAGGATTACAAGCACCAGCCGGCCGCCAGTGTTGGTCGGTTGCACCTCATTAGCTTGCTAGACCCTGTAAGTACCGGCACCCCGCAGGATCCGGCATACCCGACTCTTCTGCCTGAACATAGCAGCTGCGATTTGAGTCGATCATGTCGAACAATGAACTTTTTTGCTTCTGTTTCCGTTATATTTATAGAAATTTGGCTGCATGCAACAGCCTTTCTATTTCGCGTAACCGGGATGATGAATGTTGCGTTATTTAGCGAGTTTCTCTTCTGTTTGAAATTTGATTGGCCTTTTGATCCTCAAATAGGAACTCTTCGAAACAGGAAGCATCGGATCAGCATGGTTCACTTCAAGAACCGGTACATGGTGATGGAGGTTTTTATCGATGCGCGCAGAGGCGAATGTGACCCTGTCATTCTGACCCAGTCCAATATAATAAAAGTGATTAGAGACAGCATTCAGCTCAACTTTGGCGAGTATGGCCTTGCTTCATCTTTCGGATCATTGCAAGGTACCAATTCCTCCTGAAACCTCTTGAACTGACTTGCGTCTGCAGTTGGACTAGTTTAATTTAGGACTTATGGGCTCCACCAATTTTCAGTGAAGTATGTTAATCCATTGACAAAGCTTTGCATAATCCGAGTGTCACGCGAAAATCACCAGCAAGTGTGGGCTGCTATAACAATGGTGAGGAGCATTGGGAAGATCCCTGTATCATTCAATCTGCTACGTGTGAGCGGTAAGTGATTTGCTCCTGTGGTGATCGTACCAAAGCAGTTTAGTCGCCACATTTCAGTTACTTTTGTCTATTTTCTCTTCCAAAGTACCCTGAATGTTATTTGAATACCTGAGATGAACTAAGTATTTAGAAATTATTGGTATTGCTCTCTCTTCTCAGTACTAGGCTGAACAAGTGGAAAATTATCCTGAACTGTGTGCCTTATTCGCTTGAATGTCCTGCCTCTAGGTTCTAAGTGTAACATTATTGTGATCATAGTTTTTTGTGTGAAAATATTATTATGATCACCCATAGCATCTGAGATGTTGTCTAAAACACATATTACCTCCGTCCCTAAATTTTTGACACTTTTGACTTTTAGATGTCACGTATCTTATTCAAAAAAAATTGTAAAAACATCATTTATTTTGTTGTGATTAGTTTTATCATAAGAGATGCTTTAAACATGACTATTTTTTTTATATTTGTAAAAAAAATGAATAAGATGAATGGTTAACATGATGCCCAAAAATCAAAAGTTTCAAGAATTTAGAGATGGAGAGAGTAGCTAGTGAGACATCTAAGATGAAGTTAGATGTTTATACACATTGATGCAAAACTGAGTGCCATTTTTTTGCATCGAAAACTGTGTGCCCTTTTAGTATGAAGCTTATGAAAGCTACAATTCTTTTTCAGAATTTACTAATATAATCAAGCCCATATTTTCTATAACTAAACTCATACAAGCCCATATTTTCTATAACTAAACTATACAAGCCACCTAATTTTTCTATAGGTCGAACTACGACTTTTGAGCTCTTCATCTCATTCATTTTGAACAGGAACCATAAGGGCATGCAAGAAAGCTGCGTTGGAGTGCGAAGAAGCAAAATTTGAGCAATACAAGCAGGCTGCTGGTGACCGCATCACGCCAGAGATAATCCAGTCCCAACAGAGCTGCTTTGACAAAATCAGAGGGCTAGAGAACTGACGAGTTCGTTCTGTTACTTTTCTTCTTTCAACTTTTGCGATGTCCTAATCTGCCAATCTGGTGTGTACATTGAATGAGCACCTCATGGACGGAATAGGAAGGCGCTTTGATGATTATGCTCTTGCATCTTTTGTGATATGTTTGTTGCAGTTTGAAGATTATTGATCTGGGTCTATCATAAGCCACCAACAACTGACGCACATGAGCCATCGCGCCAGTCTTCTAGAAGTCATGCATTACAGGCCCGTTGCGCCAGTCTTTTAGTAACCATGCATTGTAGGAATAGGAGTTGCAGACACTGTCTTCGTAATAATTCCAAATTTGGGCTGCATGCAAACAAGCAAAAGGATGGATGTTTTACTCCTTTATACATAAACTATTACTGGTAGTAACATTTGATAGGTAGATTTGATTGATCTCACGCATCGATGTTTCATTGGCAGAGCATCTATAAAAGCCTTCTGTTAACTTTTCCTAAATCAAATTATGAGGAAATAGTATAAAAAACTACTCCAACAGTTCCTCTAAACATTTGCTTACTTTTTGTCTCCCAGAAATCCTCTATTTGGAGTCAAATCCGAGGAACTTTCTGTTCCGTAATTTTTTTAGTTGACTCAAAAGACATCTTTATGGTTGATTTTTTGGCACCTCAGATCTTTCTGGTTCCATAATTTTTTTAGTTGACTCAAAAGACATCTTTATGGTTGATTTTTTTGGCACTGTTGGAGATGCTCTGTTGGAGATGCTCTAAAGGCAATTAATAACTACTACATTCGTTTCAAAATATAAGTATTTTTAGGTTTATATAAGGTCAATTTTTTTAACTTTTACTAATAATATTTAAAAAATTACATAATTTTTAATATAAAAATATATTTTTTATGAAATTTTATTTTATAATGAATCTAAAAAATATAATTTTTATATGATAAAACATTATTAGTTATATGTTATTAGTGGCCAAAGTTGATAAAAGTTTTAATTTTTGATTAAACCTAAAAATATTTATATTTTGGAACGGAGAGAGTATAGCTTAGAGGATCTCCAACAATCCCTTTAAAACTCTCCCCAAATCAAATTATAAGGAAAATATGAAAAAACTCCTCTAAACACTTCTCCCCTAAACACTTCCCTATGTTTATGTTTATGCTTCCTCTAAAAACTCCTTTTCCACAGCTAGATATAGGGAAGTTTCTGGGCTCCCCTAAAATTCTTTCCTGCTCAGTCCCCACCGATCTGTGCTCGGTTCCGAAAAATCTAGATTGAGTTTGAATGCCACGATGCATCACAGGATCGTGAGTTCGATTGTGAGTTGATTGAACGCTAGGACTAATTGGCTGTGAGTTCAATTGTGAGTTCTTTTTTTTTTTTAAAAAAAAAAAACTAGTTCGATCGTGAGATCGATTGAACGCTGGGACAAATTGGCTGGAACGAAATCTGATTACTTGATTAGCCGCCGCCGTACGATCCCCGGCAAAAACGAGATGTGCTTGCAATGGAAAAACAGAGTCGCAAGTTAAATATCCTGGCTCATTTAAAGATTTTAGGGACATTTTTAGAGGGATTGTTGGAGGAAAAGAGAAAAATACACTCCAATAATTTTTGGGGTGGCCCCAAAAAATGTCTTTTGGAGGAATTTTTTAGGAGGATTGTTGGAGATGCTCTTGCTCCAACAACCTTTTGACTCACCTAAATAAGGTTTCCTAAACAAGGTTTAAGCACTGAAACTATTATATATTACCCTTTAGAGAATTTTCTGTTGCCAGGTCACAAATTTTACCCCACAAACTTTCACAGCCTGTACATGGCATCAAACTAATATTATACAACTTGTCGGTGGCATAGTAACTGGGTACGATGACCATGCAATGTAGGGGTCACAAGATTGCAGTGTGTGTTCCTGAGGCTCCCGAACGTCGAAGGGGCAGTAACAAGACACCATATGTCAACGACGACACAACTATTCAAGAGTAGTTTCTTTTATCGAGAAGTCATGATAAAGTTAATGACAAAAAGTCAAGCAACAGACTTATAACATCACATTTCGGCACAATCATGAGCTATGCGGATCACAGCACAAATTATGGTTGAGAGTCTAGACAATCAAACAAGTGGGAACCACAATGGTCACAAAAAATCCTTATTTCAGCATTAACGAACAACATACTGCTGAAACTGACCATTACAGCTAACTCGGATTAAATACTGACTAGCGAATCACAAAGAACACATTGAACGTTTCAAAATATCAAACAATCCAATGTTTAACATTAAGGGAACTTTATACATCTCAAAACAAATCATTTGGATGCACCAAACAATACGATAATTCTTTGAATTGCAGCCTGGTAATACCTCAAACAATGGTTTCCTGCTTGCAAGTTCCACTATAAGTTAAATCTAGTTTAGTGTCAGCAACCAAGTACAAAACAGAGCAGCATGTTTGCACCCTACAAGACTGAATTTCCCATGGTCAGGGTAAGATTCAAGCATGAAAGAGGCCCATAAAAGTTGCCTGCCAATTATCACCAACATAAAAGAACAAAATCAGTACAAAAACATGGTGTCTGGCAAAATAACTGAAAGCTTACATATATGTGCAGCCATGAACTTAGTCAATTTCCATGTTTGCATGTTATAAGAATTTGTATTACTAAGGGTTTGGAAATCCATTTCGTACGAAAAATGTTTGCACAACCATAGCAATTAACAATATAACCCAGACCTGTAACAATTTACAAAAACCACACGATTGCTCTGATTGATACCCAATCAAGCAGTCACCAACCAATACAGAAAATTCACCCTAGGCGACAAGTTTGGCTGAACAATTGGACACAGATTTCGTCTTTCTACTGATCCAATCGTACTAGCAGATCGTAAAATCTATGAAAGAAGATTGAATGCAAGCACCGATTTAGCATGATACCTGACGAGGCCGCAAAGCCCCAATCCGCACACGGAGATCAGTGGCGATGATGGTTGTGATCGTGGGAGGACGGCAAGCATCCCTCGCCCTCGCCGGCGTCGCCCCGCGGGCACCGGCGCCCGGCACCGCTGCCGGGAGCCTCGTCGTCGCTGCAGTCCTCGTCGAAGGGGACCTCCTTGTGGAAGATGCAGCACTTCTTGGAGCTCTTGCGGCCGAGGCCCTCGTTGTCGACCGTCCCTTCCTCCCACGTTACCTTCTTCTTCGCCCGCAACTTCAGTCGCAGCACCACGGCCTCCGCCTCCGCCGGCGCGGCCGTCGGTGGTAGCGCCGAGGACGAGGAGGGGGAGGGGTCGACCGTCACGGTCACGGATCCAGACGACGACGAGGTGGGCGGTGGCGTACGGGTTGCCATGGCGATTTTGGGATTTGCCTCGGTCGCGTCCTCTTCCCAATTTCTGCCCCCCTCCTCCCGTTCTTTTTAAAGTGCCGTTCGGAATTGAGAAACCGTGTATCCGTGATAGGATTTGGGATTAGGAAAGGGAACGTAAGGAAAGATCTATCTTCATCGTTCATCTATTTTTTTTGGTTCTAAACCCACATAACATTTTTTCACTTACTAAACACCATTATGATCGTGGTTGATTTTTGATTCCCCGCAAGTTGCTTCGAGAATACGTAGATAAATTAAAAAGATATATTTCATACATATCTTGATTAATGGTTTTATCTGGGTGAATAATATTGGTATTTCTATAAACATTAGTGAGCAAAAATTTTGCAATCCAACCTCCAGAGAGGGCAGCACCAAAGGACAGAGCGATCTACTGTAGCCCCCACAGAGGCACAGACCGCTCCGCTTGAATCCAATAAGGCAAAAAACGAAAAGCTTGTGAATCCACCAGAATACGAGATGTTCCAGCTGTATTGACACCTGAAACTTCTAGCCATGAGAGCACTGAGCATGTGTGTGCTCGCGATCATCTTGAAGCCGTCGCGTGCGCTAGCTCCGCGTGCTGTTTCGACCGCTCCCATCATCATGCCTTTCTCGTGCCACCCAGGGTCCACGCTTCCACTCGCCATTGGTTGCCTTGGGTCTAATTCGGTAGGGTCGGCGTCGTCGCGGATCAAGCAGGCGAATGCAGCGTGGATTCAGTGAGGAGAAGAGTTGGATTGAGTGGAGGATGGGAGGTGGGAGACTAAATAGAGGAGATTTGAGAAGAGGAAGCCGTGGAGGTTGGACATGGGAGGAGGGCAACCGACAGAAGATGTGGAGGCGTGGGAGGACAGCAGCCGGCTGGTGACATGATAGGGGAGGCGCGCGGGGTGGAAGGAGACGGAGAAGAAAACTTGTTTGACGCTTGGAGGTCCATCACAAATGTTCAATTTTCATCTAATGAACAAAGTTATTTAAGTTGACGTGCCTCGCTGAGAATCAAGAGACGGAAAGGGGTGGCGACAGAGATGGGGAAGCAGCGCGTGGGCCCTGATGTGGGTGGGGAGGAGACGCTTGGAGAGATAGGATAATACGACGGTTCAAATGATTAGATCCGATGGTGAAGAATAGTCGATGATGTGGCTCAATGTGAATGCAGGAATAAATGTTAGTGAGGGATAGAAATATAAATATTATAGATATTTTAAATCATAAATTATGTTTTAAACAACTTTAATAATATAATAAAATATATGATACTTATTATATTTTCTGTCCACATTTGGAGATTAATGAACGTAAGAAAGATCTATATTTACTGTTCATCTACTTTTTAATTCTACGCCACGTTTCATTTTCAATTTTCTAAATACCACTAAATTATGACCATTGTTGACTTTTAGCATTTTTAATTATTTATGTTATTAACAAATTAATGTATATGTGAAAAATTATAAATTATATATTTTCAAACAATTTAATTGATACATCAAATTATAAAAAAATATGATATTTGTTATACTACCTCCAATCTAGAATTTTTGACGTCTCAAACAGAGCAAATGAGCTAAAGATGAACTGATGATTGTTGTCTGAACGTTAATAAATAAAAAACAGAAGGAGTATATATTTTTAATAAAATTAAGAACGAAGAGAGAAACATACAGCCACGAGTTTTCCGTAGGGAAAGAAACGCGTGAATTTTTTTTTGAAGTAAAGTAGGGACAACGGAGGTATAGCTTGCACGGGTTTTCTCAGAAGCAGTATTATTTTCATCCAAACCACAATCATGTTCGCTAGTCACTTTCATGGTCCTTCGCTCAATTATTGACAAGGTTTGACCCTTCTAGTTATATACTCCTTTCATATTCATAATTCAAGTCGTTTTGTACAAAAACACGATTTTTAAAGTGCAATTTTGACTTCTATTTCTATAAAAATATTTATAAAAAATAACATATGTATATTTTTATAAAAATATTTTTTAAGACAAATTTAATCATATAATTTTCATACTTTTGAACTTAACAACTTAAAAATTATTTGCAATTTATATTTCCAATATTTGATGAAACTAATGTCTAAAATAACTTGAATTATGATAATGAAAGGAGTATTACATTGACCACAAAGAAAAATTGTAGAAAGGATATAATAGTATGTTTCTCAGCAGAAAGAAAAATAACATTCAATGCAAGCAAGGAAATTAGTAAGGTCTTGTTTGTACAGTAGCCACTTAAATTATGATAATTTGAATTATGTAAACTAGATTATAAAAACTACCTATATAATACATATAATAATATGTGTTGGGTCCTAAAATTAAGGTATAATGCAATGACTGTTTTTTCTTGGAATCACATTAGAATAATTTTTCTATATCTCAGAGAGCAGTCTTCAATATGCCAATCCATGAGGACCATGAGAATGATCTCTCAGACGCATTACGTATTCTTAAGGTCCCGGATGTCTTCCAAGCCTACCTGCATAAATTTTCAATGCTTCTTGTCTACTCTCTCCGTCTAAAAATAAGTGCCATTTTAGATTTTTAAACTTCTTCTTTTTGACCATTTATTTTATTTAAAAAAGTTTTTTTAAAATTTATTTATTTTATTGTGAACCGATTCATTATTAAAAGTACTTTATATTTGACTTGTTCATTTTTTATTTTCGTAATTTTTTAAATAAGACGAATGATCAAATTTCAAAACACTTATTTTGAGACGGAGGGAGTAATTGTTTTTCTGAGTATCATGCTGTGGAATGGTAGCTTCACGCTTTTGAGCTTGCTGCCATTGGACTGTTATTATACTCATCTCATTTTTCATATCGTACAGGATTATAGCACCCAGTCAAGTTTAAATATGAGAGGCCCAAATTTCAGTATCTTTGGTGGCACGCCCGTGGCTGCCATGAACACATATAGTGGGCAGGGTTTGAAAAATAGCTGGTTTCTAAATCAGTTCGGTTTCATCGGATGACTGGTTTTCGCTCGAAACTGAACTAAGGGTATTGTAGTAGAAAGGTAAGCCGATCAGTTTTACCAGTATGATGACTGATTTTTTGACATTTCAAAAACAACTACAGGACTAGTTTTTAAAACCTCGGTAATGGGCCAGTTGTGTTCTTAGAATAACGATGGACTACTTTTATATTAAAAAAGAACGTGAAAAAAAGTAAAATGCATCCGAGGTCCTTAAACTATTTATATATGGTCACTTAGTTCTTTTAACTTTTGTCATCAAATGGGTCTCAGATCTATCTAAATCGTGCATATCCAGGTTTAAACTGCGTCGTCAACCGTATAAATCCGACGTCGCACCGCCACATGAACGGTGACACATGTGGTACTGCCACCGTAAATGTAGCTGGTATTAATTGAGATGAGAGTAAAATGCTTTGGTGGCTATAAACTATTGTCCTCTTCTCATCTAGGTCTTTAAACTATAGTTTTACATTTTAGCTTCATAAATTATTTTTCCTTCTCATCTAAATCCCTAAACTCTATTTTTTTTTGTTTCTGCCTCTCTAAATAATTTTCACTTTCTCATCTAGATCTTCAAACTCTACTTCAATTCCTTGGTCATAGACAAATTAAATAAATGGTTCTATTGTAAAAATATTAAATAAATATTCAATTTGTTGAGAAAAACAATAATACGAGTCTATCATATACAAATTCGTTAATTTAGCCAATAAAATTCGATCATCCAAAAACAACTAGCGACGAAGAAAAATTTTACTTGCAGGTGCTTATTTATCTTTTTCTGTTCTGTACATATGTTATTATAATGAACTAAAAACGAAGGAAAAATATAACCAATCATTTTTCATTATTTGCCATTGGTTACCTACTTTTTGTCTTATTTTGAAAAGAATGATAAACATCATATTTTTTTTATAACTTTCTTTATCATTAAAGGTACTTAAAAATGACTTATAATTTTACACATTTGAACTAATTTTTGGAGTAAGATAAATGAAAAAAATGATGTTAACTATATTAGGGAGTCAGAAATACAAAAACAAAGTGTTTGGGTACTTAGATTAGAAGGTGAAAATTGTTTAGGGAGGCAAACATAAAAAAAATCAAAATTAAGAGCTAGACGAGAAGGAGAAATAGTTTAAAGTGTCATAAATGCAAAACAAGAGTTTAAGAACCCATATGAGAAGAGCGTAATAGTTTAGAGCCACCCATATATTTTATTCTCATTCTAATTCCACAATGGTAGCGTCACGTGTGTCACCATTCACGGTGGCAGTGCCAGTGCCACGTTGAATTTATACGACTCACGATGCGGTTTGAATCTGAGATGCACCATTTAGATTGATCCAAAACTTATTTGGTCACTTTGAAAGTAAAGACTTGAGTGATCATACACGAATATTTAAATGACCCTAGATGCATTTCACTTAGGTTGAAAATTCTACTAATGTATTAAGTTATTTGTTATGCATCGGGTGATCCTATACAAAATTTAGGCACTTCTTCGTGAGTTACCAAGGATAAATTAATTTTTAGGCATGTCACATTTTTGCACCTAATGGGAACCGGAGGCTTGTGACACGACGTAGAGTAGGGACACCTATTGGAACAAACGGCCAATCCTGCGGCCACCGCCTTCCCACTACCAGAAACGAAGGCTAAATACTCGGACGTCGCCGGCGAGTACAAGGTTCTCTGCTCCGCGTCTGCTAGAAAATCACAGGCGACTTGTATGCTTTCGACAATCGTGTGAAGTCATGACATGTGGATGCGGTCGGTCGTCCTCCTTTCAGCGTCAACACAGACGCTGACACCCGAGAAGCTCACATGCTGGAATCATCTCCAGTTGGCCACGTTAGATGGCCGCAGTCCACCGTAGTCCTCAAACGTTGTGACGCCGCTATACGATGGGAGGATCATATGGTGCCAGCGATAAGGGCCATAAGGCACGAGCACGTACTGACTTCAACTACAATATGTTTTTTTTTCTCAGCTAAAAATTACAGCCATCTGATTTTCACTTTGGCAACACATAGAAACGATCTCTACTCGGGGGGTATCCAAATGTCTCATGTCAAAAAAAAAAAAAAAGAAGAATCAAATTGGCGTTGATCAGCAAGTGTGATCAGTCAACGCAATGCAGGACAAAACCTTTGCTCGCCAAAGAGAGCCCCTCAGGGTTGTGCGCTTCAATGTCAACGTGTCTGATCCCTGGCACAAGCTTCTTGATCTCCGACTCCAGCCGATCCACTTCATATCCCAGCGCATCAACAACATCCTCACCTGTCGTGGCAGGCGTTCAGAATTCAAAGGTATCAAGCATACATCCAGCAACAGGACACACGTACGTACCGTAGTTAGCCATGACCCTGAGTAACTGTGAATCATCCTTGGACATTGCAGCCCTCCGGAACTGTAAAAATAAAAAAATATTACAACTGAAGACGAAGAAGTGCATGTCACAGAATAATTTGTAAGAATTCAGCAGTCAAGAAACCAAAATGTTTTAGTTCTCCTATTTTTTAGAATATTAACTGAAACCTTTTCAAAAACACCAAGCAATTCTTACGAGATAAAGCATGGACAAACCCTATTTTTTTATCATATCTTTCCATTCCAGATTATTGAGACATGATATTTGAAAATGCATGCAACTTCATACAGACTTAAGAAATTTAATGTTCCTAATTTATACTTCTTAACTTAGCCAGCAAATAAAAGATACTCCCTCCGTTCATTTTTATAGGTCGTTCTAGCTCTGGGCACGGGAATTAAGAAAAAATGAAAAAATATGATACGCAAAAAACAAGGAAGAAAGAGAGAGATATTTATTGGGAAGAGAAAAAGTGTATTGAAAAGAGAGAAAGGCGTATTGGAAAGTGAGAATGACATATATTGAGGAATAAATTTTGAATGCTAGAATGACTTATATGGAGTATGTAATTTAACATGGCAAAATGTAAGAATAGCTGGACAAACATTATCAACAGAAGAATAGAAATGCCTAAAGGTCACTGACAATTTATTGTAGAATGTAGATAACAATTTTGAGAGGAAAAATACCTGTTTTGCCCATGTTTGACGTCCAGTTCGTTCCAAGTAATTTTGCACGAGAACAACTCCATTGAAATCTGTGGGATGAGGCCAACGAAATTACATCCAAATATCATAAAGAATTTTAGAAGGTATTTTCCTATAGAAAAATTGAGGACAGGAATACAAATTAGATAAAAACAAATAATCACAAAAATGGACCACCATCCACCTCTCCGCTAATCCCCGTCCTAAAATAGCATCGCCAACAATACCCAAAAAAATAGCATCCCAAAAAACTGGTTTTGTGCCATCCCAAAAACTATTTGGGAGTAAATAAATATAACCCCTCCACGCTTCCACCAACAGCTCCCAAAACTTAATTTCCAAAAAAAAAAAATATTAACATGCGCCAGCCATGTGGGTCTACATCGCATTTTGGAAACTGTAGACCTTACCATATTAAGTTACATTGGGCACTGGTTTTGGGTTGAAAAATATTGGGCATGTATTTTATGAGCTCTTGGTAAAAATATTGGGCATGTATTTTAGGAATTATTGGAAGAGGATTTTCGCTCCACAATGATGCAAGGGGGAGCCCATTGGCTTAGTTTATTTGCATGATTGGCCTGTGAAGGTGGGTTGAACTTTTAGTTCATTTGAGGGAGTTCCTGGGTCGGTCCATGTCCCAAAAAGTGGAGAACTTGAATCCTTTTACTTCTAAGAACCAGGAATACAATAGCCATAGCAATATTTTAAAAATGATGTCAGATGTTCAGATTTCAACACTAGTCCCTGCAACACAATTTTTTTCTATAAAAAGCAGGGCCGAAGCCATTTACCTAAATGTACTAAGTCATGGAGTGCTTGCTAAATCAACACCATTTCTATTTTTAAAAGGGTATGATAGACTTTTGGAGTTAGGAGCAATGGGTAGACACTTCCATGACACCACAACCCATGTTTCATCATGCTATCACCAAACTAACTGAAATATATAACAACAAAGTAACTTCTTGAAAGTAGGAGAATGTCAGGATGTAAAGGCTGTACCAATTTCTGCTTTGAATCTAAAAAATCCTGGTCCAATGACCTCACTTTTGCAATCATAAAGAGCATCTACAACCTGCAAGGGAAAGAAAATTAGCTTCATGGTAAAGTTTCTACGAATTTCTGAAATTACATGGCCTTTAAGCTCACCGGATCAGACTTCAGAAATTCAAGAACCCTCTGCATGTCATGATCATCAATAGCCCGACCAATTAAAGCATGTCTGTTCCTCTGAATAAGGAAAATAGCAACCTACAAAAATAAAAAAGAGATATTGAACAGCTATCTATAAACATGAACGGACTAAAACCAACCAGTATGGAGAATAGACTCATAAGCGAATGTGACGTGCAAATATTGGCCAGAGTGAAAATAAACAGAAGCAGCTAACACTTGGATAAAAGTCACGTTGAACTTTGCAGAAATATATTGTTGTGCAAGTCTTCACCACAGATGAAAATATCTGGCTAAACTCAAGATCAAAATATGGTCCCTTGCCCAAGTTTTATCCCGCATAAAACCAAAAGAGGCTTTAAATTGTTAAACTTAAGATCAAAATACTGTCCACAAACTGCCACATGCATAGTGGCTACACAAGGACAGTTCATGTCCAGAATTCAAATACTGGAGAAGACAGAGAGGTGCCATCTCCTGCCGTGGTATGCTATAATAGGTTTAGTGTGAAAATTTCATGTTCTGACAAAAAGGCATGAGAAAAGGAGTATGGCATGACTTTTAATTATTACAAGCACAAGATAGTTATGTTTAGCAATTGAATAATAATAAAAATTGTTGTTCAACTATCTGCAAGGGGATTATTTGTTAAAGTGGCTTCAAATTTTGAGAAGGTTACTGGATTTAATGTAACAAAGTTGACACAACAAAGTAGCTTGGTACTACATAGACAAAACAACAGAGGAATTTTGGATTCACAACTATTTTAAGTATCACAGGAGTATAGTGGTGAACATATGTACAAACACGCTTGATTGTCAGTACCAATTTGATTGGCCCAAGTGGGTTTAGGTATACTTGCTAACCCAATTCTGCGTATTTTTATTTGACCATGTCAGAATGGGACTAAATCGACTGAATTAGTGGAAGGAATTCCCCACCTCCCACTTGAATAATCAGATTGGATCTGGGAACAAGATTGAGTTTGTGCATATGTTCAGAGGACATTTTAAAAAGAATAAATATGTACCAATATAGGTAAACAAGCAGGAAGAAATGCATACCAATCCTAGTAGGTTGCCAACAATGATCGAACCAACCGAATCATACATAGCATTTCCTGTCATTTGTACAGCCACTAAAGATGCTCCGGCAATTGCAAGGCCTGTAACAGCAGCGCCATCCTATAGGACAATGTTTATTGAGAATCATGGCACTATGGAAAATTAAACATCTAAATAGAACGACAATATCAGATAATAACTCCTCTTAAACTAACCATCATAGCACTATGGCAGAAAAGAAAATTGGCACAAGACAACTATTGAACTAAATCAGAAAACAATTGATAGTTTCACACTACTCACTTCAGTCATGACAGCAACTGAAGTTGGATCATGACCACGCCAGATATAGTCCCTTATACTCATCCCTTCTGCTTCTGCACCTTTCTTCACAGCTTTTATGGCAACAAGCAGTGAAGCACCTAAAAGAGAGCAGGATTACTCACATCAAGTGTACTAAAAACAAAAATGGAAACTATACGAGCGGGAAAAGGAGCAGAAATTGAACGATACCTTCAATTAGGAATGATCCACCAATCACTAATGCAGCATAATGAATGTTCTCTGGAGCCTATCAAAACAAAAGTATATGACCATTGTACGTGGTAATAATATTTGATAATAAAACTGGTCTCACAAAAAATTATAATAAAACTGAATGTCATGATCAAAATCAAATAGCAATTTGGCATCATACTTGAGGATTCCACAAATTTTGAACTCCATGCACAATGGTAGCACCTGAACCCAAGCAAAATATTCCAACCGCAGATATTAAGGACCATACAAATCTTTCCTTAGAATATCCATAGCTGGAAAGGAGATTGAATTAGGATTAAGATTAGTCAGAACATAAGCCACAATTGCAGCTTATCACATAAGTCGTAAATCTGAAGCTTGTTTTCCTATGTCTAATATTTACTGCAAATACCCAGCATTTTTCCTCATTTTCAGCCCATGGTATTTTAATTGAAAGCAAAGGAGTGGGTTTCTTCCATAAATAGAATGAATTTAATAAACAAAAAGAGCACAATAAAGAATGTTCTTTTTTATTTGCCAACAAATAGTGCATTCCAAAATAATTATCTGTACATACGGGTGTATTGCATCTGGAGCACGTCGTGAACTTCTCAAACCATATGCAAGAAGAGCCTGAAAATTGGTGAAAGATCCTTGTAAAATAGAAAAGAAAGGTATAATCATATAATCTGTCATCTTAAAGGATAAGTTACTTGGTTAGCAAAGTCTGCAACTGAATGCACCATCTCAGCTAGCATAACATGACTTGATGTGGCAATCCAGACACCAAACTTGAGCGAGAAGACGAGGAAGTTACACCAAAGTGCCGTGTTAACCGCTCGATGGCTGAGGTCATGTTCCATAAAAAATTACATTAACAAAACTGTACAACAACAGATAACCATATAATAACATGCAGTAAGGACATTGTGACATTGCTTTGCATATACTTCAATGCTGGAGTAAAAATTATGGAATATCGATATCCTTGTAAGAACCCTATTCTCTCTATACTATTATCTAATACCTCCCATTCCCCACAATATCTGATCCTCATTCAGTAAGAAGAATAACATGTCTCCTGTCACAGCATAGAGAGAGGCAGTGGAATCTCTGCTCTAACATACCACAGAGAGTGAACTGTTGCAATAAACGCGACTGTGGTGTGTTCCTAGTCGTGGAGAGTGTGAGCATTCATTCAAATCTGTAGGCTAGCTTGAAGTTGTCGCGTGAAGGTGTGTTGCCGCGACTTTATGCCGCCATTAGTGTGCGCTGAGCTCGGATCATTGCCCAGGTCTCGCAGGAAATGTGGCTCGCGTGGAGAGGCAATCAAGTGCACCGGTGACCATGTGCAGCAAGAGTGATTAAGGCAGATTAGCTGCCGGTGTCTCGCAGGCCATGTCCAACACATTTGCAGTGAGTCTAGGGCATCGTGCAGCTCTCACGGCAAATTGAACGGTCCACGTGAAGAGGAGGCTGAGTCACCAGGGCAACATGCAGACGTGCGTGTGAGTGTAGCCGGAGGCCATTGGGCATGGCTGCGGGTATTGATGGACCTGTATTGGTGAATTTTTCACCAGATTCAGCTCGAATAGAAAACAGGGTGGGTTCGTCGCCCAGCACATTCACTGGCCCCGTGTTAGATCCTTTGCTAAATTCCAACATGAACCTCTACCATCCCTTCCCCCAGTTTATGATACAGGTGTCATGTGGTGAACCATTTAACTCGCAAGGTTTTGTATAAGCATCACCTAATAGATTCTAGTACACCAAACCACAAAACTTGACAAATCAGTTAACTACATGTCCCTGGACACGCAATGTTCTGAAAGATAATGGAATAAGGGAATCACTTGTGGTCATCGTCGAAAAGCGCCCTCTTCTTGGCCGTGCCCACACGAAGAGAATAGCCTGCACCAAAGCAGAACCACCATCAAAACGGCCAGGCACTTACTTAGCCTTCCGAGTAAACAACATGCAAACGATAAGTAGGGGGAAAAAAAGGGATCGATCTGTCCGCTCTTACCGCGGGAGACGGTGAGCCGCACGGGCGGCGCGTCGACGACGGAGCCCGAGGGGCGGGAGGCGGCCGCGGGAGGGAGCCCCCGCCACCCGCCGCGGAGGCCGAGGAGCCCCGCGGCGCTGGCAGCGGATGTGAGGAGCCGGTGCGAGGACGACGAGGCGGAGGTTGGCGGCGACGGCGG
>BCLF01000171.1:217273-240870 GCA_001602275.1 Zoysia japonica | reverse complement strand
ACCGGAGGACGCCGGCAATGGCGCCGCCGCGTCGGTCGGCCGGCCGAGCCAAGCCTCGACGTCGGACGGTTCACGTCAACCCACCCCTCATTTTAAATCCCTACCGCCCGATCTAAATCCAAACGTCCACAGTGAGCCACGTCGCCAAATAATCTCATGCATCCGATCCAGATCTGACATCCCACGTTGAGCCACGTCACCCAAATAATCAGATCCGTTAAATTTAAAATCAACGGCCTAGATTAATTCCCGAATTATAATTAAAAATAAATTAGATTTCTTATTGCGTCAGCACGACCTCAGCATGCGTCAGCATACCGATTTAATTAAAATTTATTTAGATATTAGATTAATTAATTTCAGATTTTCCAATAATAATATAATCAATAATCTGGAAAATAATTAAAATAATTATAATTTATTTCATAGTTATTTAATAATTAATTATATTAATTAATTAATAATTAATTATGGCACTTTTACAGAAAAGCCCCTACACTTAATTTTAATTACAAATTAGTCTCTGCCGAAATGACAAATTTACATTTTAGCCCCTAAACTTTTTGATAATTACAATTTAGTCCTCCAATAAAATTGTAAATTACAGAAGAGCCCCTGGATCTTATAAATGCCATAACTTTTGATCCGTAACTCCGATTTAAGCAAATAATATATCAAAACGATCGTAACAGAATAACCTATGCATTCATGACATCATTATACTGATTTTGTTCTGTTTTGTTGCATGGGCTGATTGTTTGTGTTCTTGTGCGTTAGGCGACTTCGTCTCGGAGCTGCAGTTCGTCGAAGACTTCCAGCAACAAGAGTTCGAGGCCACCGACTTTTACTCCCAAGAGCAGCAAGGCAAGTGTCCTTGACCATCTTATGCCTAATTTTCAAAATATGTATCTTATAGATTGCATGCTTGTGTCAAATTGACTGCGTACCTATTGGTAGAAATTCCTAGTCTTTCATATTATGCCTTGTCGCCTTAGTTTACTTTACTGTTGGGTAGATCACATGCTTAGATTGCTACTGTCGGGTTGGGTGTATTTAAATGGATCATTACACATGCTTCACGAGAATTAATGGGAGATTAATAGCAACTTGGATAGTGATGATTTGGGCGATATGGTTGGTGTAGGACTGTGTGCAGGGTTACTGCCACTGTTCCTTGGTGAGTTATCTTCCCAAATCTAAGGACCGGTTCGTGGAGCGACCACCCATGTGTTTCCGTACAGCCACGATGCCAAGAATGGGCGCGGCCTGGCGTAGTAAGTGATGAAAACCAGTTCTGTGCGTGCCAGCTGGTGGAGCGGGGAAAGCGGGTTACGCCTGGATCCGCCTGGAGAGAGATGTGTGGGGAAGGGAGGGTTACTCCCGGGAACCATTCGGCACAAGAGGGGGCCTCTCGGGTTCCGGTTAGTGCCCGACGGGTGAAACCTCAGTGGGCACGTACAAGCTGGCGAAAGTCATGGAAAAGCCTTGTAGTGATCTCTTGGCCCTCACACCAAAGGAAGTGTGCGAGTGCGATGGCACAGGCATAATGGAGATTCTTTTAATCACCTGGCAACAGGAGATGAAATACTACTCGTGAGGAAATTTGTACAACCTCTGCAGAGTGTAAAAAAAAAACTGTTTGACAGCCGTGCTCACGGTCACGAGTATTGCATGGACCCTCACATGATTAGCGGGAATTAGTAATGGTATTGGTATTGGTTTGGGTTGGTGAATCACAGTGGGAGACTGTGATTTAATGCTGTTATTCATTTTACTGTTCATGGGTACGAAATCTTTCACTTAGTAATTAGGTGCTTAATAGAAATTGTGTGTCTTTAATGTGTGCTTTTATGCAATTGAACCTATATTGCCTGTTCTTTGATAATTGCCACATGTCATATGCCTCCCACACTTGCTGAGTACACCCGTACTCAACCTTGCCTTTATAATTGCTGCTCAGTAGAGAGAGAACCTTGAGAGAACTTTGAAGACCCTGGAGCCGACGTCTAGGTGAGCTATTCGGTCAACTGCCTGTGGAGCCCAGAAGCTTTCGTTTCGTTTCCGCTGTTTGGTTGGTAATTTGATAAGACTCTTAGTCTATTCTTATAATAGTTAGTTATTCGAGACATCGTTCTATTTGCCATTAATGAAGTCACTTTATGTATGAAACTTGTTCCTGGGCATACATAAAGGGTCATTCGGTTTTAGTCATTAAACCGGGTGTGACAGAAGACTTGTGATTTGCAGTAATAGGAGAGATGACCCACTGTGTTATTCATAGTGTTCCATGCCAGGAGCAGAGCATCAATTGTTTTTGCAGCATGATAGCACTGACATAATAGGTGTTTACTATACTGCATCAAGTTCTCCATTACGATGTGGCTAGTCACATATGGTGAAACTGATTTCTGATTGCAGGTAAACAAGGGCTCGAGTAACAGCATGTTCTTTTGCTTTAATGGGAGATGGAAACCAACAGCTTTGGATGTATTGCATATCATCGATCTCAGGAACATATGGGTCTGGCGGCGAGTGAAACCAAACTAGACATCTTGTGTTATTGTAGGCATTGGTTTCATACATGTATGTCGCAGATCTTAATAAGAAACGATTTAGCACAGCCTCGAGAATAGTGCATGTTGAGAGAAATGGCTTTTCCATCTGTACAAAGAGTACAAAACAGATGTTAGTGGTAATATATATGAATACATTTTTCATGGTATAGTATTGAGGTTTGTTTCTACGGGAGAGTATTGCTGACAGGAAAAATAATGGGAATGAGATGAAGATGTTTCATAGTGCTTAAGAAAGATATTACAACGACAGTTTATTGATGTTTTTCTAAGTAATTACATAAAGCAGAAGGAAATAAATGATATTGCAGAGTAATTAACCAAGTATAAGATTTAAAGTCTTTATAGACAAATGGTAGAGCAGTTAGATTGGTAAGGACTGTATGTTGCGGGAGTTCAAAGTTACAATGGGAAAAAGAATTTCAGACGATGCAAAGTTTTAGATGGTCGCAATGCATGAATGTGACCGAATATCTTCTTTGATATTAGGAAATTTAATAGCAAGAGACATTATTTTTAACAGAAAGGACTTATTTCTAAAATAGTTTGACACAGAGGCTACTGGACTTTCCTAGTGGAGGCCTGATGAACAAACATATCACAATTCGTTTGTTTTTCTGGCTCGATTCTTTAAGCGCAAGGTTTAATTTAATGAAGAGTTACGGGATAAGGAGTAGAAACCCATCTTTGACATGAATCAACATCGAGAATTGCTAATTACATCTAAAACAAGATCAAACAGCATAGAGTTAGAAGTGCAAAATAAATAAAAATAAACAATAATGTGAAAAAGGAATGTAAAGGACTTTGCTAAGACAAAGAATAGGGGAAAGGTGAAATAGGACCTGGAGGATAACTGGACGAAGGAACGTAGCAGGCATTGTTGAACATTGAGGAATGAGAAACAAATAAACCTAAACATTTAGAAGGAAAATAATAACATGAGAATAGATTTGAAGAATAAATTTGTATAGGGTAAAAGAAAGAGGAGGTTAGGAGAAGCAGGAACAAGATACGGAGCTCGAAGTCTGGAGCATTCACATTCAAGAATCCAACGACATCGAGGAATGGCGGCGGTGCCGATGAAGCGGGAGACAATGGTGGATGATGCCGACGACGGGGCTGTTGACGTCGGTGCTGAGGGCGAACTGGCGCGCAAGCAGCTGGAGCGCTGCGGCAGGTGTGGTCGTCGACAGCGGTGAAGGTCGTCGGAATCAAACGCGATGAGCGGTGCGGGGTGCCTGAGATGGATTGCAGTGCTTTTCGTTGGACAGTGTTAGTTCCGGGGTCAGCAAGGAGGAGAGAAGGAAAAGGATATGGACGGGGGCAGTCGCGCTGCGTATAGAAGGTCCTCGCAGGTGAGAATCATCGATGGGAAAACGATGGCTGTGTGAGTTTGGTGTGCGTGTGTTTTTTTATCCTATACAGAGACAAGGTCTAATAGTTATTTTTTTCTGTAAAACAAGGTTATAGGTAGCTGCTAAAATGGTGATAATGTATAAACATGTTGTTCTTCTATATAGAGATAACGCTTTTGAACCGCGGTTGAGAAGGTTTTTGTTTTGTTTTCGCTGGTAATGCATTTGTAACGGTATTTTTTTGTTGTATGCGAAAAAGGAAAATATATTGTTATTTGTTGTATTTAATAAAGATACGCATTTGAAACGTAATTTGAATCTACACATTTGAGTAGGCCAATTTTTTGGTGTTTAAGTTGAAGAAGAAAGGGAAGATGAATTTGACAGTATTTCTTATGAACACAATGTTGTACATGTGTATACGAGAAGTAAACTGTTTTTTGATTATGCCGTATATATAGACAAATATATAGTTAGCAAGGTTCAGTGACACAACACAATTAGAAATATAGGTGGGAAATAGTTTATCATATATATATATATATAGAACAACCACTACTTAGACGAGGCAGTTGGAAAAGCAAAGTAGATAGCGAGGAAAAAAAGGATTAATGTATCATTATGAAACAAAGGATAGATTACACATTGGCATAGTAAGGTTCTTAAGATATCTTGGAGCATCATAACAGGAACACAGGTACTGTGGTAAGAGTTAGATAGTGCTCCTGATTTGCTCATATACATCAGTTAGACATGAAGCTAGATGATCTGTTGGACTTTGTGCTGGTGTTGGACCCACATATAGCATCTGTGGCATGGCTCTTTCTGTGCGGTTGTAACAGGTAGGTTGGAAAGATTATTTGCTGATTAGTGCATACTTGGATATAGGTGTCATATATATTTGCAAGAATATCTTCGTGCATTGTATCTGTGGCCAACGAATGTTTCTGCATTTTGATGAGTTTGTCTTCGAATAAATCCGCCCATGATGCAGCCGTCAACAGGTACTTAGTTTTTTTGTGATCTAATGTCATCTATGGAAATCAGTCGGTTTTCTTCTAGTTAGTTTAAAACACTGTCATAGGCTTCTGTAATAGCAGATTCATCTGAGGTACTGCTACTGCCACAGAAAGTTTTCTTACATGGTTCAGGACAGAGGCGATGATGTGGTAATGCAATACTCAAACTGCATATGTAAAGATTGGCATCAATGCGGTCACTGTCCTCTTCACAGTATGTTTGATCTAGTCGGCTTAACGCGGCCTTCAATAGCGCGCGATGATCAATCAGAACTCTACACGGCACCTAAATCATTGCATACAAATCATGCATGATGAACGGGGGCTAGAGTACAGTAGCATGGATTGTGGAGCAGTACCTTTGGGTGTAGCCGCTCCTGCAGATCTTGATCCAAGTCTTGGGAAATGGGATCGCCGTCTGTATTCATGACAGATGTAGAAGGTTTGCAAAAATCCAAATTACTGAAGTAGCTCAGCGCCGAGAAAAAAGAATGATAGAGCATGTGCTGATGATGTGGACTGGGAAACTCCTGACCAAAATTGTAGACATTAGGTGAGAGGTGTCATTGCTTTTGGTACCGGGTTCTGCTCTCTGTTGATAGGCTGTGTGCAATTGTTAGCACTGTGAGAAAAGTCACTGCATCATGCAGAATTAAGAACTTAATAAGTGTTACAGAAATCATAGAAGTGTAACAGACTTATAAACTCAATGAGAATACTGTTAGAGCACAATAAGCAGGAAGCTCAAATAAATAGCAATTGGAACAGCACAGACAATCATATGCATGGAATAAACATTGCAAGTTCTACATAACAGAGATACATTAATCAATATTGATGATTAATTATATAGTACCCACTGTTGTAAAATAATCGTAATTCCCATATATATGTTGTACAGAGGTAAGTAAGACGGAGGAAAACTATGTACCTATTACAAAAAATGAAACAATTCATACCTATAATACAGATATGTAGCGCACCATTTAGTGAGAGGCGACAGAGAAATCTGCGTACTCACCAAAATAGTCAGGGAGGAGGACCGCTGGAGGGAGAACGCCGTCACGAGGTACGTAAGGCAGCGAGTGGTCGTATCGACTTGACGGAGGACGCGGTGCAGTGACGACCTACGGGATGCAGCTGGTGATGCTGGGACCCGATGGAGGAAGCGACGCAGGGAAGGGGCGCGAAGGGTCGGTGTCGACGACGAAACGGAGGAGTTAGGGTTCGCGGCGAGCTGAGGAATTTCAGAACGGAGGAGGGGTCGGGATAAGCAAGGGAGTGGATGCCACCAGCGAGCTGAGATCAACATGGCAGCGTGCAGCGGCAGCAAGTTGGGGGCGATGATGCAAGGTGAGGGCTGAGGAGAGGAGCGGCGTGTGTGAGGAACCGGCGGCGTGAGGTGGAGGGTGACGAGAGAAGCTGCGGGCATGTGGTGTGGATAAGGATCGAGACGTGTGGTAGAGATCGGCCGAGTTGTTGAAAGCGAATGGCTGAGATGCACTGAGACGGGTGGAATAATCCTACAATAGATAAATAGTTGTTTTGATCACAGAAACTATAGGTTTTGAGGTATATGATTTGCTGTGTTCATTTTGTGTGCACTGTACAGAGAGGGGTGCAAAACAATAAATATAGAGATTATATTTTCTGTCGCATAGAGTAATACTGTTTACGTTTTTGAGTCCGAAGGATAAAATGCATGGTAAAAGGAAAGATAGTTGCCGCATAGTGCGGATAATAACGGAGTACTATAGATGATGCTAAAGGATGTATGAAAATCACTCGTGTGAGTATGTACTTAGCAGCAGCAGTAAATGGATTTGTACAACACTCAGCAGGTAAAAATTGTACAGGAAAAAAAAAGAAAGGGATGAGGAAAAGCATGGTAGTTTTATTTGCTGCAATTAGGATTGACAAGACAAAGTAGTTTGTTTACTTAAACACATCAGGCAAATATATACTTGATAATCTGCTTAGTGCGCAGAACGTAAAGTCTGCAGATGAGTACAGTTACAGTATAACTGTCTGTAGAACGACAAAGGACCACTTCAGAAAAATAGCAACGGCACAAGTAGGTACGTTGCAGATAAATACATTTCAAATTAGCATCAGCGGAAGTAAGCAGTGGGATGTTCCGATGATGGCAGCGCGCAATGTGTTGGGTCTAGTGCCACGTTACGTCCGAGAGCATATGTACAGCAAAATTATAGAGCTGTGTAGCAAAAGACACCAGTGCTTCATCGTTGGAGCGGGTGGTACGCTAAGTTTGAAGCGATCTGTACAGCAAAATATAGTTGCCCAGCAGAGAAGATAGCAACACAACAGATTGGTATTGGATGGATAGCAAAACAGACCGTCAAGCAGTACCATATCTCCAGATCTGCAAAAGATTTTTTTGAACACAAAAAACAGAAGGGTATCAGAAAAGAACGCAATATTGTAACATGTAAAAAAAAATAGCGGTAATTTTAACGCACCTCATGCTGTTTTTGGTTTTGTAGTAGTCATTTTTGGTACTGACGATGTGGCATCAGGTAAATCAGGTTTGCTGAGCATCAGGCCAGTGATATACGATGAAAAATATGCACATAGAAGAATTTGAGTGATTAATAAAGGAACTGAGTTCAATAGCAAAAAAAGGTGTATATTTCTTTTGACTTACAAAGTAGAAGAAGCAACATCGGTTCCCCGTGAGGATGCGCCAGGATGATTTTTCTTCTCTTGGGGTAAAAAGGGAGACAATATATGTAGTTGGAATATACAGGTGTACAAATATAGATACATGTGTAACATGGTAGAGGTAGACAAGATAATTATATTGTCGGAACTCTGAGTATCCCGCTTTCGTGTGGAAACATTCCTCATAGGTTTATCTGATTGAATGGTAGGCAGAACACTAGGCAGACAGTAAATATGTAATGAGTTACGGAAGAGAGCAGATAATGCAGTAGAGCATAAGTAAAAATACTAAAATAAAGACAGTAGACATTTGCTTCGTGATGAGATCAAACCTTGATTTCTGAAGAGCGGTTGTACTAAGGTGGGGTGGAGACACAGATGGAGGAGGCGTCGCAGTGTCCAGTGTCTGAATAATTAAATAGATGGCATCGATGTAAATTTTTTTTCTTATGGAAGAATACGGAAAATGGACGATGTTAACGTCAAATATAAATGAACAGGTAAATTTACATAAGAGATAGATATGTGCAGCATCTATGAGTTAACAAGAATCAGAGAACGAAGTGTTGAGATTGACCATTATTCGAAGAATAAAATAAACAGCAGAAATATAAAAACTTGATTTATGAAAGAACACAGGAGCGGATGATGTTAAAGGTGGATAAATAGGCATTATAAAAATTACAGAACAGAATACGTAAGTATCTGATTTATAAATGCAGAAAGCAAAAAATAATGCAGAGGTGGAATATAAATGAACAGGTAAATTTACATAGGAGGTAGAACTTTGTACCATTTGTGAGTTATCAAGATTCCGAGAATCAGGTGGCTGAGGCTGAGATGGAAGACGTCTGCCACAAGAACGCTCAACAGCCTTGACATTGTAAGAGTAATCTTTACTTGTGTACGCCGTATGTGTAATGTTGATAAGCAACTGATAGTTTTGGCCAATCTGTGCTACAATCTCAGGTGGTGTACCGGTAGAAGCACGAGCACTTTGCATGAGTTGTTTCACATCTTTTCCAATAAGAGAACGGCCTGCATCATCAAAGAAAATATACTCCAACTCTTTTGTAACATTGGTTCCGAAGTAGCATAACTTGTACCTGACAATAAAATAAGAAATTTACAAACATAAACAAGGAGAGTGATCTAGGAAAAGGAAAGTTCAGTTCTGTAAATTTACAACATATATGCTTATTTCCATAATTTGGTTCAATGTAGGAATAGCGGATCAGTCGAATTCGGTGTGAGAACACGGAGAGAACGTGGACTCTGAGTTCTGTTGCAAATATTGCAAGAGCGTGAAGAAAGAGAGTGGTGCTACATGATTCAAACAATATTTGGCACAACGTCGCGGCAATGTGGTAGGTTTTCCTTATGTTCCCACGGAGGTGCGGGACAATTTCCATCGAGAGCTTGATAGGACTGCCGAGCAGAGGAAGGACCGAGTTAGATAGGCCCTGAGACAGCAGCAGGTTGCAGGTGAGGGTAATGTGAATGAAGAAGATGATGAGAAGCTGCAGGCTGGCATGAGACTATCTAGAGAGGAGGAGGAATTCTGACAGCAGCATCGTATGTATGGTGGTCAGTTCGAGCAATGTGCTGGTGGTTCCTCGCAAGGTGCAGGTGGTTTCTCTCAAGGTGGTGACGGGTCTGGATTGTTTGGGATGATGAGAAAATCAATGTCACAAAAGTCAAGTGGCAAGGAACGGGTTTAAACAAGGATAGATACTAGTCTATGGACAGCAAATAGCAAGCTAGTAAAGTCAGCAATTGGAAAGACATAGTCTAAATTCTTCCACAGAGAAGCCATCGCTGATTGGAAGGCGGATAATCCGTACTTCATTAGCGCAATTAAGGAGACACAGAGATGAGATATGCTACTTTCATTTGTTTCATTATGTTTGCTGTATGTTTTTACATATTTAGCTCATGTTTTATTATGTTTGCAGGTGAGAGTGTGCCTAGCCCAACTAACAGGGAAATAGATAAAACATACCTTGATGCCAACGAGGAAGACATTAAGAAGCAATTTGATAAATTCAAGGTAGACTGGTCGAGGCATGGTATTACTACTATGTGTGACTCTTAGACCGGCCTACGGAGATGAGCTTGATCAATTTTATGATTTATTGTAACGGTGTCATGTTTTTTCACAAGTCATATGGCGTTACTGGGAATAGGCAGTCAGTGGAATTCATATTCAAGGTATTTACATAAGTTACTTGTACGTCATGTTGCAATTTATTTGCACCACTGTCATATTTTCTGATGGCATCTTTTTGTGTAGGAAATCAACAAACTGTGCATTGATATAGGTCCAGGCCATATTGTCTAGATTATTACGAATAATGGTTTCAACTATAAAAAAGCGTGCAAGCACCTCAAAAACAAGTATAATCATATTGTTTAGCAACCGTGTGTGGCACATACAACGAACTTGATACTAAAGATCATTGGTGAGTTCTCAGAGCACAAAGCTGTGATAGACTCTGCTCGCAAAATATCTCATTGGTTGTACAATCAAAATCAGCTGCACTCCATGATGACGCATACTATTGGTGGTGAGTTAGTGAGATAGAATGCAACTCATTTTGACACGAACTATATGTTTCTTGAGAGTATGCTTCGTCAGAGTGACAAGTTCATGTCATGAATAGGTTCTCAAAGTTTCTTAAAAAGTCAATTTGCCAACACTAATGAAGGAAGACATGCTCACTCATGCCTGGCCAGCATATCATGGTGGGACCCAATGAAGTATGTGGTTGATGCCGTGCAACCATTGTATGCATTCCTCCGGTTTTCTGATCAAGACAAGACCCCAAACTTAAGTGAAGTTCTCCTAAGGTACCATCTCTGTCGCAATGAGTATCAAGTTCTTTTCACAATGATCAGCGAGAATTGGAGACGTACATGGAGGTTATCAATTGGATGCATGATATTTGGCATGAAACATTTGTGAATTTAGGTAAAATGTACTTATCAACATAAATACTGTATTATTTCAGTAATTATTTCTATATATCTAATTATTATTATATGTGCAGTTGGAGTGTTGAACCCAAGGGCACACTATGCATACGGGTTGAATCCAAATATGTTGAATGATCTTTGGAATGCATTTTTATGTATAGCATTCACCGACATGTGTGTTCAGGCTCTGTAGGAGGCAGAAATTTGAAGAAAAAAACAAGATGCATTCACCACTGACTTGGCTAGCAAGATGGCAGTGGATCAGAATACTTCACTTGCACAATGGTGGCAGATGTTTAGTGGTGACACACCAAATCTCCAGAAGCTTGCTTTGCGCCTATTGTCCTAGTGCGTATCATCTAGTGGATGCGAGCGTAATTGGAGTACATTTGCATTGATCCACACAAAGCTGCACAACAGATTATCTCATGCCAAATTGCATAAGTTGGTGTATGTCAACTACAATCTCTGAATACGTAGGAGGGATGTTACATTCACATATAAGCCACTAGAAGCTGATCCGTTTGATCGTCTCATGGAGCTATCTTTGTATGATTGTTCAAATCCAATTAGAGATTGGCTTGACATTAGAAGATCAAATGTTGACCCTCTTCTTGATGAAGAGGACACAAAGAGTGTCACTCCTCTGCCATCCCGTCTAGTGACTGATGATGAAGCAAGTAGACAGTTGCTACGGTTGTCTCGTGCTTCAACAATATATGAATGGTCAGAGTAAAATGTGGGTGACACTCACATAGGAAACAAGAAGGTTCAGACTAGAAGACATAAGAAGGGTGCTAAAAAGAGAAGGAGTAAGAGCAAAGGCAAAGGCAAAGATAAAGGTAAACGTAAGCAAGCGGGCAGCGATGACTCCACAGATTTTGGAGACGCCAGAGTACAAAGTGCACCTTACCAGGAGTCCAATGACAATAGCTCCTGGACTTCCTTTCGAGACCCACCAGGCACTATGGTTCTTGAGTCCCAGCAACCAGAAACTACAATTTATTTCACAGGTAACCATACATTCACATCAAATGACAAATTTTTCACTTTTTTCTCTTACACTTCACTTCTTTTGCAGGTGAGACAGAGTTTACCTATGGTACCCAGGATGAAGACCATGGCGCTCCAAAGTCACAGAGGACCACGAGGGGGGAGAGTAGGCAGCAACAATATGGTCCTTACTATTTAGGGACAGATAGTGATACCTCTTATAACCAAGTTTTTGAGTACTACAATTATCCGGTGGGTTATTGTAGCGCACAACACTGACAACATGGGCGTACCAATGGGAGAATTTAAAATTTTATCACATGTTGCACTCACAATGGGAGATAACTGCCGCTTGGACGGTTCAAACATAAAATGAATTCAAAGCGGAGTTGCTGACCACTAGAGGAATTCAAATCATGTCAAGTGATGAGTGTGACAGAGCGTATTATGATTGGAAGACAATCTCAATGTAAAGTGTGGATTTCATTTGTTGCTATGTCTATGGACTTTGTGTACGGATTTTTTGTGTATGGACTTTGTGTATGCACTTTTTGTATATGGATTTTTTTGGTATGGATATATTGTGCAATTGTGTGTTTTATTATCCATTGATGAAATATATATTATGTAAATGTATTGCAATAATTTAGAAAAAGTCGTGCCAAATTTTTCTGGACATTTTCTATTTTTTTTTATTTTCCAACATTTTACTGGTTTCACAGCTTTTTGGCCGGCTAACTTCCAAAACCGATCGGTTTATCGCCTAAACCGGTTGGCTTTCGGAGCTGGCGGTTTCTTTCCCAGCCGAAAGGCTTACCGGTGAAATCGGCCGGTAAACCGATAAAACCGGCCGGCTTACCGCCGGGACTCCGACGAACCGGTGCCAGATTCAAAAATTGAATTTTGACCGGTAAACCGGCCGATTTTTTTGGTTTTTGGGAAAACCAAGAAACTGCCCTCCGTCGATTTCAGGGGCTCAACCTGTAACTGAAACATTGCCTAGAGCTCGAGCTCCTATGGCTCACGAACGTAGCGCTGCTCCTATCCCTCACCGGCATGAAAATATTTCCAAACTTGAACCAGGGGTTCAAACCCATTTTAACCCACTCGAGTACCCATTCTAACCTAATCCAACCCACCTTTACAGCAAACCCAATCTAACCCAACCTAGTAGCTATTAAAACCCATCCTCATCCATCCAAATTAAACCCATATAATAACCCACCCATTAAACTTATTTCCACCCAACCCAATATCAGGCCTATCCATTAGTATTCACTGGTGCGGTAACGGCAGGGACGGAAGGACGAACGAGAAGAAAACGATGCGCACGTTCACATGCACCCTGCGAACGTGATGCTTCCTTGTATTGATCAGAACCCCTGCATGCCATAACCATTGGTGTGGAACCTTGACCAACCATTGCTGCTCTGTGTATATAAACCATGCATTTGAACCATTTGATCCTGTTTTGTTTGAAACCGAAGAAATTTTAGCTAACTAAGAAGCTTTCTTATTCGATTGACATGCATCTACACTAGTTCCAAATATCCGTCGCATGAGAACTGTCGAAATTGATCTCGATTATGCATGCGTGGGCCTGTGCCTGCTGAGATTATATCGCTGATGGAGTGCCATAAGCTAGCGTAGGTTGAAGAAGCAACAGAGACGCTCAAAGGGCATGGCGTTAGTGGAGCAGGACGATCTCCTGTGTGTGGCCCGGACCCAGTTGGTGTGCCGTGGAGTGCCACAGTGTTATGGACTCAGTACCACGGCCTGGAGTGTTCTAGATGGTGTTTACTTACAGCGCATGTGATGTGTCCTCAACTCCCCATGGTGTGCTCTTAGTGGGAGTGCCCCACGTGGACATGGCCTCTGAGGCCGTCGGCATCGGCGTCACCGCCTTTCTGCGATGCGCACTGGCATAGGTGGAGCTAGAATTTGAGTTTAATGGTGTCATTTTTACTATTAATAAAGAAAAAGTCATATTTACCTCCCTCAACTATCACGAGTGTTTGGTTTTCCTCTCTCTGTTACAAAACTAGGTAGGCAAACCTCTCCAACTTTTGAAATCGGGTAGCCGACGCGCGCTCTCCCTGTCTCTCCCACGCTCTTTGGATCTCATGGAGCGATGTCAACCCTGGTTGGAGGTACATCAAGTTCTATCGTGCGTGGGTATGTTGGCCGTGATTTGTCTGATTTTGATTTGGTTGCTTCAATTCACGATGTGATCAGGATTTGTGTTCAATAGGAACAATTGCAGCACATGACTGACCGTTATTTGCAGCAGACTAAGCACTGCCACTCTTCTTGTCACAAGTAGATCTATTATGTCCAACCTGCTTACATTTGCGGCATCTAATAATTGTTCCTATCTTGGACATTTTTTTTGCTTTTGGCTGCTTATAAAATTCCCTTCTTCGCTCTTTCTTTGGCCTGCCAGGCATTCTAACATACCCTGGTGCCTTAAGATGTTCTCTTTCAGAGACAGGCCAATTGTTCATGCTCTCCACTGGCATCAAGCAGTGACTATATGTGCTATAGAAATTTTGCACTGAGTAGCAGCTTGCAATATAGTCAACTAAAGAGTTTGTCTTGAAAAAGATGTATGAAATGGCATGAGGACATGGAAGTCCAGATAGCTGCCAATACCTACAAGAGCATTCTTTCTTGTCTAGGTCCACAGTGAATATATTGTCATGATGTTTGATCTCATACTTGGATCCCCATTAAATATTACATGCCAGTAAGCTGACTCAGTGATATAAACATTCAGTTTTTTCAATATGTTAGAGCAAATTTGAGTTTTCCACCTGGCTGCTTTGGTCATGGATCCTAACCATTACTTTCCTTTTAATGGTCTCTAACATTGTAATTATTGGAAAGAATTTGTCCTCTATTATCCATTTATTGAAAGACTCACACATGTTATTGTCAACTGAGTCACAGTTAGATCCTAACCTGAACCAAGCTCTGCTCCAGTGTTGTGGATAGCTGTTAAGTATTGCCTGAGCTCCTTCCTTGGTTTCTTTTGAAAGTTTTGCTCTAGCCAGGTTGAAGAGCATCACACAAGAAGCTTTGGCACACTTCTAAAATTTCTTCTGCCACTCTTTGTTCCTGAACTTCTTCCAATTCCCATAAATGTTCCTAGCACAATTTCTATGTTTAGCATGTGGAGCCCATTTACTAACAGCTTCTAGGATTCTCTAAGTTGTGTAGTAGCAACTTAGAATTGTATAGTACACATAGGAAATGCTTACTTTATGTACATTGATAATACCTTTTGTTGATATGATATGAACACCCAACCTGCTCCACCAGCCACAAAAACATCTTTGCACAAGAAGTCACAGAACCAGTCCCAAGAAGAATTATTTTCCACCACAACAACAGCCCATGCAATAGGGTACATCTGATTGTTTGCATCCCTGCCAATGGGACACAATAATTCACCATTGGTTGCACTTTTGAAAAAACAGCCATCAAGACCTATCACCTTTCTGCACCCATCCATGAAACCTTTCTTGCAAGCATCTAAACATATGTAAATTCTCTGGAAGGTTGGTGGGTCCATATCAGGTACCTTGTGTACTATGACTGTTGAACCAGGGTTGCTCCTCAGTAGCTCAAGCTGATAGTCATACATCCTTTGATACTGTCTCTTAGTTGCATCTAGAGCCTTTTGCATGACCATGGCTTTTGCATGCTTTAGCATTGAAATAGAAACATTTGCAACATTTCTTCTTGAACTGTCTGTTGCATGTTGACCAGTTTCCATGAGGGGTTTGCAATAATAAAATTCTTATATCTCTGAGCTATCCTTCGTGCAGTTACAAGTTGTTGTCTCTTCTGGGAGGACAAGTGTGCATATCTTCAAAAGTTGATATCTGCTAATCCCTCCATCCCAAATTATAAGTCACTCTAGACTTCTTAAAATTTTCCAAATTATAAGTCGTTCTCACTTCTCAAGATAATTTTTTCTCTTCCCAATACAAACTCCACTCTATCTCTGTCCTCCTCGCTGTCAGATCATACCAGCTTTTCTACTTTTCTTAGTTCCCGTGCCTGAACCCAGAACAACTTATAAAAAGGGATAGAGGGAGTAGCTCTCAGTTCTAGATGTATCTGACAACAGACAGACCCAAGGACAAGTTGCCCAATCACACTTTGCCCTCACCCTCTTAGGATCATCTTGACAAAATTTATGACTTTTCTCTCAGCCAAAGCATATCTTATAATTGCTTTTTTAAAATCCTTCTTGCTGCTAAACTTCATTCCCAAACAAAATTTTAGCACATCTTTAGTCTTCTTGAACCTTGGCTGACCACCTGGCTTCCTCCTAAACTCACCATCACTGCCTACCTTATCATAACTTTATTCATCATCACTTTCAAGTATGGTGTTTCATAACCTTCATCTCCAAGTGAAGAAAAACCATGTGGCATGGCTGTTGAGGGACCAAGCACAACATCATCCAAATTAGCTGACTGACCTCTCCTCAATGTTTTTTTTAAAAAAATCCTTGAACTTCTTTTTAATTTCCATTGCCTCTTCATCTTCTTCTGATGTAGCTTCATCTCCAGGAACGCAATCACTATCACAGTTGGAATTATCACTGCCAGAACCATGCTGCTCTTCATCCACTTGTGTACTAGTCTGGTTGCAAGGAAGTAAGGCCATTGATTGCTTCATCTTCTTTGATTGGCTGCAGCCCCTAGACACTTCTTTCACCCGCTTAGATGGGCTTCTGTAGAAATCATTCAGCTGGCTTATTTGCTTATGAACCAACTGACAAGATTCAGAACCAGTCTTAATAACATTCTCCTCTTCTAGTTCATCACTATCCTCTAAACATGCCTCATCCAAATCTGGCATTTCAGCTTTGAAATCATTGTCTTCATCATCACCTTTATCGGCTGCATCCATCTGTACATATGATTCTTCCACATATATCTCTGCTACACCACCTTCAACAATATAGTTAGACATCTCTAAAGTTGTTTTGTCATTATCAATAACACACAATCCATCTGACAGTGTAAGCCCTGGAAACAGCCAATGTAACAAGGTTCCCTCCTCAACTACTATATGATCTCGCAAGTGTGAGAGAATCTCTGAATTGCTAACCTTGTCTCTGTCTAAATAAGACATGGCAATTCTTTCTCGAATGTAACTTACTGTCCTCCCACTATTAATAAACTCCCCATCCACATGGAATCTAACAGGCATCATACTCAATGGATCCATAATCCTACAGTAAAGTGACAGCTAAGGAGTATTAAACAGCTAGCGGATTCCACTACCTTAAATAATGACACTAAATAATCTGAAATTCATGTAAAGTGCTCAGAACTAGAACGAATTCATCGAAACTGGAGCTAATCGATCAGCTTCATGACATTTGACCAATAAAAAAATGCAGATCAGGTATCCTAAACTAATCTATCTGCACCAAATCCGACAAAAAATCTACTTATACTCCCCCCTCCCATTTAGATTCAGGGGGCACACGTAGCTAACCTGCAACTATAAAAATGGGAAGCAGCTTCTGAACCGGCTAGCCGCCGCAGTCATCACTAGGGTTACGGGAGAAGGGCAGCTGACTGAGGGAGAGCGCGGAATAAATGGGGACAGGGTGGATGGCCGGGCCGCACCCCTCTGTTTTATATGCGCCGAGCAAGGTCTGGACCACGTTGGATGCCACATCGGACGAAACCGCTATTGAACGGTGCCAGAGAGGAAAAATGAACGGTTTCAAAAGTTGGAGGGGTCTGCCTACCCGGTTCTGTAATAGAGGAGGGAAAATCAAACACTCCTAATAGTTGAAGGAGGTAAATAAGACTTTTTCCTATTAATAATAATTTGCTGGTGTCACTAGTGTAAAATAGCAAGGTGTATAAAAGTGCAACTAAGGATCCATTTGGTTGCGTGCATACACTCGTATCTGAGAGCCAGGCCCATCTCAGTCTGGCTGAGTATATGCAAGGAGTTTTGTTTGGTTAGTTGCACGTGAGTGAAAGGCTGAGAAGGAATGTTGTTTGATTGACTTAAAGAAGTATCTAACGTGTTAAAGTTAAATAAATAAATAATGATTTTCTAACTTAGACGAATGAGATAGTAATTATTATATCATGTCAAGCCTTAATCTACTTTAAAATAATTTAATATCACTTAATATATACTAATCATATATTAATACTACCACTAAAATGTTAAGCACTGCACCACGCGAGCCAGGCCCGCCAGAAACGTAGAAATTTTTCTTTTCTTCGGAATCAAAATCATGCAAAAAGTTTCTCCAAGGTGGCTCATTTTTTTTAAAAAAATCAATGGCAAAATCGTAATGCCTAAATAAAAGGCAAAAAAAAGCTCCTGTCGCCATCTCTTATCCTAGAGCGAAACCGACGCCCTGACACGTTTCGGAAGCAATACAAAAGTTCGATTTAGTAATAAATGCTCCCTCCAGTGTCAAAAGAAGTCATTATGATATGATTTTAATCAAAATGAAAACATAAACTACAAATAATTTTTAATTTATTACATTTAGATATATATAAATTAGATGATTAAATTTGTCCTTAAAATACTTTTATACAAGTACATATATATCACTTTTCATAAATATTTTTGTAAAAAGTATGATTTAAAGTTAATGTTTTGAAAACCGTAATGTTTGTCCAAAACAACTTCGTTTTTGTTACTGAAGGGAGTAATGATTGAGCATTTATTGCTTCTTACCCCCGAGAAGCAGATGTTCACCTCATCACCTGATAGGGATCCTCCACATTTTCCATACTGAACAATAGCCCTTCCTGTCTATAGGCAGACAAACGTGCTGCCATCCACTGAAATTTTCTTCCGACCGGAAAGCAAATTTCATAGGACCTAGATCTAAAAAAGCTCCATAGAAGTCTGTTCAGATTATACTGCTCCTTGCATCTTAGAATAACAGTTACTTCCTCCGTTTTTTAATTGTTGTTGCTATTAATTTTTAATGTCAACTTTAACCGTTTGTTTTATCAAAAATGTTTAATAAATATCATATATTTTGTTATATTTTACATTATCGCTACACTTATTTGAATTACACTTTATAATTTTACACATTTGAGTTTATTTTTTGAATAAAACGAGTGGTCAAAATTGATATTTAAAGTCAACAGTGAAAACAATTAAAGAACGGAGTATTTTTTTACTTTTATATACCAAGTTTGATAATGTGTCTTATGTAAAATTTTTATATAAATATAAAATAAATAAATAACAATTAAAGTATCTCAAATAATAAAATAATTTATAATAAATTAAATGATATATTTAGAAATTTTCTTGAATAAGACATCAAGTCAAATATAATGGTTGAAATCAATTCTGAGACGAACGGAGTACACAGAATCTATAGCTGCACGTGGAATAAGGAGCATGGAGCGCCATGAGCATAGATCCATTAGAGGATGACACGGACCGGCGGGCAGCAGCCTACGGGGGCAGCAGTATATGGTCGCACAACGCAGGGCCCTGCCCCGGCTTGTCCGGTCCTCCGTCTCCGGTCCCTCACCGGCGGCATCCATCCACCTGACGTGCTCCTCGCCGCACACGCCGGCCACCAGATGCTCTCTGCTCTCTCAGCTTTGGGCGTTGCGTGGCTCGAATTACTACGGACGCCCACACCCACTTCATCAAGTTATTCCGTTCCACATAAAGCACGGACGCTTAGCCACAAGAACATGGCCATTAATGAGCAGACCGTCGCGAGCAGTATAAGTGCCGGTGGCTGCGACCTGCGAGCTGCCTGCCTGCAAGTGGTCTCCAGCAGCAGGTGAAGGACGAGGAACCAACAAAACTCGGACTACTGCTCTCCTAACCAACGCGAGGACGGGCTGCGGGGCAGCGGCCAATGGAGACGGACGTGCTGGGCGTGGGCTTCGACTTCTACTGGACGCCACCGCCTGGCCTCGTCCTCGACGCACACGACCTTGACCTCGCCGGCTTCGACAGGTACCCTCCTCCTACTGTTCATTTCGTTCTTTTCGTTCTCTGTTAAATTGATTATTACAGCAGCTGATGATGATGATGATGAGTGCGGGGATTGTTAACTGTCAGTTGCAGCATGTACAAGCCGGCGGAGGCTGAGACGGCGGCGGACTCGACGTCCGGCCTGTGCCCCTACCTCGAGGGCTCGAACTCGCCGGACGGCGCCAACTCCAGCAACGCGGCGGCGGTGCCGACCGCGTCGTCCTCGCCGCCTTCGCCGCAGCCGCTGCTTCTTCTGGGAGGAGGAGGAGGAGGACACGCGGCGAGCAAGAACATGGTCATGGAGAAGGACCGCCGCCGGAGGCTCAACGAGAAGCTCTACGCGCTGCGCAGCGTCGTGCCGAACATCACCAAGGTCGGTCACCGTTAGAGTACAGGCAGTCCGGTCGATCCTTTCCTCGGTTACTAATCGGCGGTACAGAACGGTGCTCGGTGGGCTGCAGATGGACAAGGCGTCCGTCATCAGGGACGCCATAGCGTACATCGAGAAGCTGCAGGAGGAAGAGCGCCGCGTGCTCGCGGAGATATCGGCCCTCGAGTCCTCCACCGCCGTCAGGTCGGAGAACGACGGCCGGGACGCGGACGACGCCGACAGCCTCCCGCGGCGGAAGAAGCCACGGAGGGTGTCGCCGGCTGACGACACGCGGGCGGCTTCATCGCCGCCGCTCAAGATCCTCGAGGTAACTATCCGTATTTTTTCTTTTAGTACTATTCCGTCTCATAAAAATTCTATTTTTTAAGTTTGTTTAATTGTGTTTTGTTTTTCTTTTTTACCAATGATTTTTAAAACTTGGTAAGCTTTATGAACACATAAATTATATATTATGAAAATATTTTTTATAATGAATTTAAAAATATAAATTTTATATTATTAAAGTTTATCAAATTTATATAAATTTTTAATAAAATAGAAAAAGAAAACACAGTGAACCAAATTTAGGAATATATTTTTTATGGGAAATAGATATTACTACTTAGTGTCTACTGGTTTCGGTTTCGGTTTTAAAATATTGATACCGTTGACATTCAACATCAATTTTGACTATTCGTTTTATTAAAAAAATGTTTAAATATATATAAAAAAATTTATTATTTGATTTATCATTAGTGGAATTTAGAGCCCTTTCGGCAGAGCTCTCAGCTCTTGATTCTCAGGCAAAATCAGAGGAGCTCTGCCAAACACTGTTTTTCAAGAGAAGTGATTCTTGTCTAGTTTTATGAAGTGATTTTTTGAAATAAATTAAGAGATTGGGAGCTGAAAAAAGTAGCTTCTAATTCTGTAAAGTGATTTTCTAATTCTGTAGAGTGATTCTCTGCCTTGATTCTAAGAGTTTACCTTATAGAATAAAGAGAATCACTTTCAGCCATCAAAATCACTTCACATGAGAATTAGAAGTAAATCTAAAAAATCAAAAGCTGAGAGGTCTGTCAAAGAGGCCTCAGATTACAACTAATAGTATTATACATTGGAACAACTTTTTTTAACAATTTTTAACAAGACGAACAAGTAAAAGTTGAAGTTAAAAATCAACTGTGTCAATAATTTAAAACTGAACATAGTATAATACTACCACTGTTCTAAAATATAAACATTTTTACATTTGAATAAGATCAAAAAAATTTAACTTCTACCAATCATATCTAAAAATTTACGTAGTTTTTAATATAAAAATATATTTTTTATAAAAATTTATAAATGATAAATTTAAAAAATATAATTTTTATATGATAAAACATTATTAATTATATATTATTATTATTGATTAAAGTAATAAAAATTTGACTTTTACTTAAATTTAAAAATATTATATTTTAGAACGAAGGCAGCAAACGACAGGTCGCCGACGCAAATTTCTCCGAAACGGGCAACTGGACATCGAACGAAACCGGATTAATCCGAAACGCGCAGGTGCAGGTGTTGGAGGCACGGGAGAAGATGGCGGTGCAGCAGGAGCCGGGACGCCGTGCCCAAGGTGTGCGGGGCGCTGGAGCCGCTCCGCCTCCGCATCGTCACGGCCACCGTCGCCGCCGTCGGCGACACCGTCGTCCACACCATGTTCGTGCAGGTAACGCCCAACAATAATTACCTGCTGCTTACTGATATTGCTGGAGCCTGGCTGGCTGCCCCCTTCCGAACACTCTGGTTGCACGCGTCGTGCTCGTGCTTGTGGGATCGGCGGATGACGTCAACCCCGTGACGTCACTACTTGATAGAGATGGCGCGCATGTAGAGAGACGTTCCTGCATTGACAGGTGGGTTAGTAGTGGCCCACCAGCCTTTTGCTAGTGATGGGAAACAAGGGCAGATGGCCGATGGGTTGATACTGATATAGTTTGAATAATAATATTTAAAAAATAACATAATTTTAATATAAAAATATATTTTTATAAAAGTTTATTTAATAATAAATTTAAAAAATATATTTTATATGATAAAATATTATTAATTACGATTAAATTGATAAAAATTTGACTTTAATTAAACCTAAAAATATTTATATTTAGTCGTAACAAAAATCAGAAAAAGGTAAAGAGCCAGAGGGGTGGGTGTTGGCTGGATTTCTTGCTTAGGAATGTTGTTTGCTTGATTTAGTGCTTATTAAGGATGGCATCAATTGAACTAACCCAAGTAATTTACTTCCTCCGTTTTCTTTTTGAAGTCGTTTCAGACAGCAAGCCGAGTGTTTTTTTATGTCGTCGATGTTCAACCCAAACGACTTTTCTCTTTTATACCCTGCTCCTGAGTCCTCTGCGCCAGCCGCCCGCCGCGCCTTCTCGCGCCTCCTTGTCCGCCAAGTTGGTCAGCCCACTGAGCATGGTGGCCTCCAGCTGCTCTGTGATGCGGGGACCGCCACCGGGATCCTCCGCCCTTTGGATCTCGTCGGCGAGGTGGCTGGTGAGCCGTATTACTGCCGCGAAGGTGGGCTGGCCGCCGGACAGCCTCGAGGATCTCCGCGCTTCCAGCTCCTTCCGATCCATGACCGTCGCCGCCACCAGCGTGCCGCTTCTGCTCCCGTTCTTCTCCAACCACCACGTACGGGCCGACCTCGGCGAGGTACATGCTGCCGATGTCCGCCGCGCTGAGCCGCCGCAAGAACCAGATGTTGGAGAGCGCCGGCTGTTGTTGACGCCGAAGTGGGAGGTGGATGAGCAGGAGGTAGTGCCTGTGGACACGGTGGACGCGGAGCGGAACCGCTCGGACAGCGAAGCTGAGACTCTGCAGCTCGTCTACCTCGCCGTCGGGGGGCATCTTGCGGTGTGTGGATTTGAGTGGGCAGGTTGTTCATGCCTTCACGGGCAGGGAAACGCGAGGAGAGACGATGAACAGCAAGCTCTGAAGGGGACGCGACGCGAGCGTCGCAAGGGACGGTGATGTGAATGTGATGGGTTAGGCCAGGATAATAAGTTATGACCGCATAATAAGTTTGTCTTTGGATCATTCTTTTTCCCATTATAAGTTCAACCTTTTGGATAGCCCACTAGCTAAACGCAGGATCACTATCTCACCTCGCTTTTTCATCATTGAGAAAGGGTGAAAATTTGGTTGTCACAAACATACGATGGAGAAATTTTGTAATATTTTAAGTGAATTATATATGATGGATATGAATTTTCTAGTTGAAAAGCTACCTGTTGTATTAGTAACGAAATTTGCCGATAAAGTTTATATGGTGGTGGGAAGATATATATCTCTCCTAATATAAAAGTTTGTATACGTCGTCTATCTCATTTTTTTTGTGTAGTCTTTTCTATATATTATTTTTGGTGTCACCTTTTCTATCTGTTATTTTTGTGTTCCGCTATCTTCAGACTTCCGTCAATCCTTTTACCTTTCTCCCCATCTCCCATGAGAAATCCGTGTTTCACGCCAGTCGTTCCTTCTAGACGTTGCCCCGATCGCCGCCGCCTTGCCCACGCACTGGCCACCACCGCCACGCCCCGGGCACCGCCACCCCGCCGGC
>BCLF01000171.1:198116-208351 GCA_001602275.1 Zoysia japonica | reverse complement strand
CCCGGGCTTTAAAATTTTTTAATATAAAGCATGAATCATGTCCAACAGGTGCTTTAAAACGAGATTGTGCTTTAAAAATTTTAAAGATCCTTTAAAACTCTTGCTCTATGCTTTGTATTTAGAGCCCGGTCCCATACTTTATCTTCTTTCCCCTTGATACGAACCACTTTTCTCTTCCCGCACAAGCTCCGCCTGAAGCCAAGCGATGCCCCTCATATGTGACTTTTTCTAGTACAAATTTTTTCTTATCTGTTTTTATTTCCTATTTTTTTTATCATTGCCGTTGTTGCATTAAATGTCTTATATTAATTTCAGTACGTTGAATTCCTCATGTTGATCTCTCATATTAATTCCCGTTTTTTAACATACTAAATGTATATTGAATTTAAATTTAAATTTGAGATGTTGGATTTAAAAAAATATGGTTGTGGTTTGTATGCTTGAATATGAAAGTTTGAATGTTTAGATACTTGAACTATAAAGAGTGTATGCACAAAAAGATAAGAAAATTTGGGAGAAATCAATTACAAAACACCAATTTTACATCACCTACTGCAACAGACCACTCAGATTAATCCTTAAAAATGAGTTTCACAGATCTTTCAAAATTTGATATAAAGCATCTATTTCGCAGCATCTGCTGGAGATGCTCTCACATTTGATCAAATCCCACCTGCACAGAAATTAACAGACTAATTAATAAAAGGAAAACAAAAGATTAGGCGGTACCTATCTACCGTACATACATAGGAGTCGATATTCTCCTCGATCCGGCGGCACACAGCTAGCGTTCTTCTCTGGAATCATTTTCATTACAGGCTACAGTGGTATGCGTGCACCCACATGCATGCAGTGATAATCCAATGGAACTGTCGCTAGCAAAGTCTGCAACTTTGATCGTGCCCATTTGCTCCTTGTCGACGTCCATGACCAGTCCCCTTCCTCCTGCCTGCTGCTTCACGCGTACACACAGGCAGGCAGGCACAATAGAGACAAACACTGATCTGAACTTTCTGCATCAGTTCTTGCACTGCCAACAACACTTGCGCTCGATCGAGAGCTTTCATCTCCCTGTCTCTCTCTAGCGCTCTATACCATCTACAGTGTTCAGCTCTCACCGCGCTAGCTGGAACTAAATTTCATTCAAGTTATGAGTCGATTTGGAGTGGTTTTTCACCGATTTTTGTGGTTTTTAACAGTTCAAACGAATAAAAAAAGAAACCTTGGCTGGAAGACGTCTACTGCTCGCTGCTACTTGTACGCACCGTTTGCTTTTGGCCGGCCACTGCAGGGTTCAGAATTCAGAAGTAAAGCCTAAATATTAGGTTATCCGAATACGAGCTGCCTGCCTCAGCCTGGTCCAGTCCGGAGACGTCGCTTGCAAATCGACCAGAGCGTGCAGCTGTACTAGTTCAGGAATCGGAATGATGCACAAGCACGATGCGTCTCTACTAGATGGAATGCAACTCAACGACGAGAGCTGCAGCGGAGTAGTACAGCAGGACGACGGGCTCAACTTTGTCAAGAACATGCGAGCAGAAGAAGGGGATAGGACGTGCGCATCGGGCTTCGTGCTAAACGTAAATTAGGGTACTCAACTTAAAACGACTTAATAATTGAAACGGAGGAAGTACATAAATGTGAATGAGTAGCTCATGCATGAAGCCCCAGCTACCTTTTCTTCAAGATCCACAGTACTACAGACTAACTTTCTACCGCTGCCACCAATTGATCATAGGACTGTTCCCCTTTTTACCACCCCATGCTCCGATCCCAAACAAAAGCCTAAACCCAAGCCCATCCATCCAAGCCTAGGTGGAACCGGCCGGCCGGCCGGCTCGCGCAGCGGCAGTCTAGCTCTGTCGATCCCATGCATGCATGCACGCTGCTCGCCACAAACAGCTCGCTCGGCCTGCAACTGCAAGCAGCCTGCCGATCGACGATCGATGCGATGCGATGCAAACGTCCCTTTTCGACCCTGCGGTTTGTCGACGACCGATCGACCGGTCGAGAACTCGCAGCGACGCAGCTCCGGCCGGCAGTCTTGCTCTGAACGCCGCGTCGGCTTCCGCGAGAACGCACGCCGGCCGGCCGTGCCTCGGGCGTCGCGAGAATGCGGCAGGCAGGCAGGGCAGGGCAGGCGGCAGGTCGACGTGAAGCCGGGCCTCGCGCTGCATCTGCGTGGCGGTTTCCCTGCCGGTCCGCGATGCCCGCTCGCTCGTCGCCGCCCCATGCATGGCGTTCCATCAGTCACTCGTCGCTCTCACGTACTGTACCAGCCGCGGTGTGTGTGCTGGTGAAAGCCAGCGAATCCATGTCTCGACGTTCTGAAAGCAGGAGAGCACGGCTAGGGTGATCAGCTACTAGCTTGCTTGCTTGCTTGCTATAGGGTGTAGCCTGTAGGCGTCTGCTGGGGTTGGGGCATGGCGTCGTCAGTTTGTCGATGGAGAGAGACCCTGCTCATGCTGCGTGGTGCTGGGACTCGACCTTTTCCGCCGTGGAGGCAGGAGTTGTAGGGCAGTGGACGGACAAGGGAATATAAATTGGTGTCTCTCTCTTTTGTTTCATGCTTTTATTTTTCTTCGTTTCCTACGTGACTTTCAAATGGGCCCTTGAGAAATACTGGATACCTTACAAAAGCTGCACATGTCGCTATCCTTCAGCAATAATAAGGATGACATAATATTATATACTATAGATACAAATCTCAAAAAGAAACCAGGGTCACATTGGTCTCCACCACCTAAGCTTAAATTCTCCTTAACCTTGAATTCGGCTGAAATATTTTCTTCTTGACACGAAGTAACTCATAGTTATGTAATTCCCCGTTTTTTTTTTTCTTATTTTGTTGTTGTTAGGACAAGGTAGCTCATATAGAATCACATACTAGCAAGTACTATATTTAAGAAAAAGGAAATAATCATGTGGCTACTTAAGTCCAGCTCTCAAATTTTCTTTAGCAGTGATTGACAATTGCATAATGACCAATCTGAATCAGGGTCTTTCTCCATGCAATACGTACAACCTTGGAATTTGAAGTTTGTTCAGCACGTCCAGTCCCGGGCCAGGCCTACAAGAAAGGGGACTTGATGAGAAGACGGGCCACGTACGGTCAAGATCACGAGGCCAAGAAAATATTCGCAATCAACCTGTAAAATCCATGTCGATCACAGGATAAAAAGGCCCTTTCCCGGTGGGTGGGGTGGGGGGGGGGGGTACTTGGAGCTGTTTCTGTACTGTACGAACGTCATGAATCCACACATCACAAGCAGAAACGTAGTACATTCAGATTGGTTTCAAGTTTTATCTGGACTACTACGACCCTGGGCCGTCACAGATTATGCGTCGTGATGCAGATGCAGTGTTGTCCTACTCATCGAACGACTCAAGTATGAAAACTGATACTCTCTTCGGTTTTAAATTATTGACATCGTTGATTTTTAACGAATGATTAAAGTTGATGTTAAAAGTCAATTGTGTCAATATTTTAATACCGGAGAGAGTATAAGCCATGCATAGTGGTTTGATTAAAAACTATAGCAGCAACACATGCCTCTCAGTTGTCTTTTGGGTAACTGCTAAAAAATTGGCATAAAGCAGATTCAGTTATCAATTCAAGCAGCCTTTACCTTGTTCAGACATGCGTTCTGAACAATTTAGAAAGGTAATTTCCAATTGCATCGTCGGATATTGAAGAAAAACCAAAACAAAGGACAAATCGCTGCCAGTTTCTGGCTAGTTACTCCTTACTAGTACTGCTTAACATCGAGCGGTCAGATTCTTGGTTATGGACCTATATACATGCAGGTTATAAAGTACACGCAGCCACCTTTCATTATCAAACTAATCCTCCACCAACTTATTATGTGGAATGCATTCTATGTGCAGTAATTAAATCGGCGCAAATCCAAATGAAATGCGAATCACAACCCACACAAACAACTATCCGTGGGCGCATTATCCGTTGCCATTTTTAGCGCTAAGCAGTTGCCGGTTTGCTTCCATAATAAAAAATGTGTTGGCATCTGCATCTGAGTCCTTAAGATCTGATTTCCACCTGCCGTAGTGATGGAAAAGTTGACACTAATGGGGATAATAAGCTTGTTACTGAATATCTGACCGACTCTTGTATACATTTTTGCAATGCACCAGGTTAGCAGTACGTACCTGTCGAGATCATCTACACCTGGTACCTTTGGGTCCGGAGGGAGAATGAAGACCCCAGCTATGGGCTACGACCCACGGTTCAATCTGCGGCCCACGGAAAACCGCGTCACGCCAAGAACGTCTGACCTCAAGGGTCGGAACCGTACGAATATCACAATCCGACCATCGAAGGGTCGGGACCGCACGACGACAAGACTCAACCAGCTAACTGCTAGAAGCCAACGCCTCTACTTGACCCTCGAGGGTTGGCCACCGCCTTAGCCATCGACACCTGCCAAGCACAGAGATTCCTGACAACGTACAACAGGAGGTAAAGTAACCTTGCCGGAGGAAAAGCATTTCAGAAAGCGATAAAGCAATCAGACAATCGATAAAGCATCCCTGCAGACGGTAAAGTGAAACGGAATAGTGTTATTTGTCCCCTACGACTGGACAAAGGATGTACGAAGGACACTGATAATCTGCTCTGGTGCCAGCAGGCGCCAGACAACCAACTCAGGCGACGACCGAGGCCCCACCTGGCGGAGGGCCAGAAGATTCTTTAGGCGCCAAGTTGAAGACCCCGATCCGACCCCTATATAAAGGGGTACCAGGGGCCTTAGATAAGACAAGTTAGATTCAAGCTATTTTACTGTAACCACATCCGTCCACGCGTGTCAAGATTCTTGGCTTGAGCCAAAGCCCTTTCGCCATTGTACTCGTGTTCTTGAGTTCATACAACTTGATCTCTCTCGACTCTGAACGTAGGGTATTATGCCTCGCCGGCGGTCTAAACCAGGTTAACTCTCGAGTCTTCTGTAGACTAAGCCATTTCGAATACGAAGAGCGCATCGATACTTCCTTCGATTACGTAAATTTTACTGTGTCGGTGGTCAGAACACCGACAGTACCAAATTTAGTCTTTGATGTGAAACTTCAATAAGGCAACTGCAATGTTCTAGGCCTAGTTGTAGCTACCCTGCAGAGTGCAGACCCTTTGGAATTCGGTTCTTTATAAATTCCAAGCAAAAGTCTAGATGAAGACAAATGTTAAAACAGTGACAAAAATTAAGGAATTTGTTAGCAACTAATTGATGTTATGTCAATAATTTTAATTTATTTCTCATATCACAATCTCATAATACTTTTGTGTGTATGTCCTAATTTGAAAGGAGTAATATAACAAATCCAGATCTTGTTCTGTAGGTATCAGTGTCTGTACTGGCCGTGAATTTGAAATGCACGGCAGTGATACGGCCCATGGGCCATACGTGCTTACGTATCATCAAAGCTCAGTGTGAGCTTGTGTCGTTGTTTTTTACGATGGTAAGCTTGTGACAACGAAGCTTATGATGTTAATGCTACAAGCTATTCTGTGCCCCCTTTCAGCGCACGCGTCGAGACATTTCTGGTGCTTATTTTATACAGTACTTGATACTATTTCAAACTATATCTTTATACTTGATATGTTATGCTCAAACTATGTTTGGTATTATCTCTTTTGCCTCAACCCCATCAGTAATCTTCCCTGCATGGCTTCTTGTTTTCCCGATCGATCAGAAAACCTTTACCCTCTCAACAAAGCCATTCAGAAACTTCTAACCGTCACTTCAGTTCAGCTCATATACATGGCCAGCTGGTGATTAAGTACTACGACTCAGATGAGATCAGAAAACTCAATGCATAAGACAGATTGATCTGGATTCCGATGGATCGATCGATCCAAAATGGACGGGACATTTTTTGAAAGAACGAGATCGAGCAGGCTAAAGCAGGGCGGGAAGAAGAGAGCAAATGATGGGGGCTTTCACTGCTTTTTAAGAGAAAGAAGGGGGAAAAAACTGGTCAAAAAAGGGCAGCAGCAGCGAGAGACGCTGCTGCACAAAGTATGGCCGATGTGCGCCGTGGTGTTTGGAAGATTCATCATTCCTTCATCGATCCTAGCTAGCTAGCCTCCATCTGCATGTGGTACACCACTGCTCAGCACTCCTGGCTGGTAGCGGCATGGCCTTGTAGATCCTGCATGCACAGTACTCCAGTAGTATCTGACTGTGCCGTTCACTGGAATCATGAGTGCATTATTGTTGATGACCACATTATTATTACTCCACTTGTGGACGTGGTTACTGCGTGTGCTTAACTGTAACTGTTACTTTTACCGTGAGCGCTCTAGAAATTTGCGCTCCTTCCGTTTCAAAATTGTTTCTCTAGTCAGAACAAGTAAAGAGCAACGACGATTTTAGAATAGATGGAGTATACGAGAAGAACACTTGGATGATCCAACCTGTCGAAGAGAGCAATGTTCGATTTTTTAGGGCCTAGCTAGTGTGCCTCGCTGAAGTTTAGGGTTAGCCCTTCGATCCGTGTGGGCGTGTTTGGTTTGACGACACCAACGTTGTTACCACTGCTCACAGGGATTATTATGTCGAACCCCTCGAAATTGTGGTCATATTTTTATCAGTGGCTGGCTCTTATGTGCACTTTACTTTCTGTTGGCTATACAAAAAAGTGTGGAAAAATGTTGGCTGTCCACCCAAATGGGATGAAAAGAGGATGAAACGAAAGGTAACATGGATTGAAAAAAGGTAATATAAAAAGCCAAGCAGGCATCTTTAGTTTTCCTTTTTTTTTTAACAGCACTGGCACGCCAGTCACGCCTAGCTAGCTATAAAAAGTCCAACTCCGCCGGGCCCACTTGTCAATTGCTCAACAGGTGAGCTAGCGAGTCCTGTGTGGAGTCGCTGTAGTCCGTTTTCACACAGGCTTTTTGTGTGCAGCATGCATGCACAGCCTTTGCCAAAAAGACTGATCACAGGAGCTGCCCTGTAGTTAGCCCGCAGGATGTTGCTTCCACCAATGTATACTGTTCTGTATTTGCTGCATGCATTTCCCTCTTGTTTGGATGACACAAACTGTATATCGGTCTGTTTGAATATATTTTCAGTTGTGGGATATTGTGCAAGATGTGATACTGAATCAAGACGAAGACCACCATTTATACAGGTGTCACATCCCAAAATTTCAAACTAAGAAAAAATGGTTTAAAAAATATACATATATATTTTTTCTTTTTCTTTATTGGGTGAACCTAGCTTTTCTAGACTCTTTTAAAAATTTTCAAAAATAAAACTAAAATGGAACAACATAGCAAAAAAGAAAAATTTCAAAATTTAAAATTGAATTTGCCAAGTGTTTGATTTTCTTGTTTTCTTGCTTTTGATCTTTTTGGAATTTATTTGCTTGTTTGTGGAGTTTGGAAATTCCTAAATCTTTAGAAAATAAGAAAAAGTTTAACTCCCTCACTGGGCCGGCCGGCCTGCTAGTTTCCCCGGCCCATCACACGAGCGAGGCGTGCGCGCCTCGCCTTCTTCCCCGGCTCGCCCCCACCACGCAGACCTCGGGCGCCACCTGGCCGATGCCGCGCCGACCGAACCAGTGAACGTCACCGTCACCTCGCGGCTTCGCCGCCTTTCATGGCCAGCCGCGCGCTCACCGTTCCCCGCAGACAGTTTGAGGAAAACCGCACGGCCACGCGACGCCATCGCCGTACATCGTCGCAGTTGCCGAGCCGCCGCGTCAAGCACCATTGCACCGGCGAAAGTAACTCCTCACAAGCTTCACTGCGCACGTCGACGGCCGTCAAAGCGAATCCAAATTCGGCGCACTGTCAAATCGCAAGTAATGACGAGCTCATCACCACGCTGCGTCGATCGAAAATCGGGACGCATTAGCATCGCGCTGGCTGCACCTCAAGCACCGGCGTGCCTCGACGCTTCCCCGACGCGCCACGATGCATGCCAGCTGCCACCGCTCGCCCCAGCTGGCGAATTTCACCTTCAAGGCACAATCTCGCCGCAGCCATGCCGGTTGGAGCCCCACTTCGCTGAGCCAACTATAGAAGGGTTTCCTCGTCGCCCACTGAAAGTGCATCTAAGCCCCCTAGTGGGTTTTGGTGGATGATGACGAACCATTCAAAGAGCTAATGACATTAATTAAGTGTATTGACAGCCAAGAAGTTTCAAAAAGAAGAAAAGAATATTGAAAGAAAAAGAAGACCCCTCAATTTTCTTGAATCAAGTCACGGAGCCTTTTCTCATGGAAGAATAATATTTTTTATCATTTCTTGAGTCTAGGCATGCCGTACTATCAAGGGACTCAAATTGAGGTCTCAAAGTGCCAAAAATGTTCAAATCTTGATCCAACCCGAGACTCCTTACCGGAGTATCCGGCACAATACCGGAGTCTCTTCAAAGACCACTAAAAGGTATTATGCCGGATACTCCGATAAGGCTTACTGGCTTTACCCGAGAAGGCTCACCGGAGTATTCGGCAAAATGCTGGAGACTCCGGTAGCCTAGCAGCCCGCATTCGAGAGGGCTCATCGGATACTCTGGTGGATCAGGCTATGCCAACCCGAGAGGCCTCACCGGAGTATCCGGCATATTGTCGGAGACTCCGATGGACCGGAGTGTCCGGCAAAGTGCCGGAATGTCCGGTCAGTCAAAAGCCAGTCCAACAGCTACTTTTTAGAGCCTAGGTATTTATACCCCCTCAGCCAATTTTGAGAGGGCTGGCGACTCACATTTGCTTGCAACACTTTTGAGCTCCAAAAACACTCTCTCACTCCCTTGCAAGGCCTAAGCTTGCAAGATTTGAGCTAGAGATTGTGAGAGAAGTGCTTCCACTCCCATTGAGCATTTGCGGCACCGTCGAGCTTTGATTCGAGTTTGTTACTCTTGGAGCTTTTGCTCCTAGACGGCTAGGCGTGCCCGGGAGCTCTTAACTTGTGTGGTGACGCCCCGGGAAGTTTGTTCACCTCTTCCTGAAAGAGATTTGCTAGAAAGAGATTTGCTAGTGGAGAACTCAACCTCACCTTTGTGGTTGGTTGAATGAGAGAAAGAATCGAGTGAGATCTGGTTCTTTGTGAACCACTCAACAGAGACGTAGAGTTCCTTCGTGAACTCGAACTTCGGAGTAAAATCTTGTGTCTCTTTGTGTTCTTTTCGTTCTTGCAAGTTCATATTGTTCTTGTTGTTCATATTCATAGATTTGCTTTGATCTACTTGCTCTCTAGTATCTAGCTTGTTTAATTGCTTAGATCTACTTCCTATATCATATTCTAGTCTTTTGATTCAAGTGGAATTTGCTAGAACTAGCTAAAACTTGGTTAGATTCAAATTTCGTCTAAAGCGCCTGTTTGACCTGAGTGTCCGGCAAGTTACCGAATAGTCCGGTGACCGGAGTGTTCAGCATATTACCAGAGACTCCGGTGGTCTGATAGTTCGTTGAGTTTGATTTTTTAGGAATTATTTTAGGTTGCCTATTCACCCCCCTAGGCAACTTTCACTCGCGCGGGCCCTTCACGCTGCCGCCGTGTTTCACAGGTCTCCCCATCTTGCGCCAGCTGATGTACGCTCTAATTTTAGTTTTCCCCTCCGTTGTCTTCCTCGCGGCCGGCCGTCGCACCCCACCGGTGCCAGCCCAAATTAGGCGGCCATTACCCACTGGCCGCCACCCTAGAGCACCCCCAGCCTGCTAGGAAGCTCATAGAGCTTAGGAGGTAGCAGCCGAGCGCCCCCCTCAGCCGCTCAACGTGCGCCCCCTTCCGCCGCCGTTGGGCCACGGTGCCAACCCCTGGGGCACCACCATTGGCCCGGGCGAGGCCTCGAGCACGCTCCCCACACCCTTAGGATGCTCTCATGCACAAGGAAGAGATCGCCTAGGCAGCCACGGCTTCTCTCCACGAAGCTCCGCCGCCACGCGCCCCGGGCACCACGCTGCTGTCGTTTCGACTCACCGCCGGTGATGGCGAGCTCACTCAATCACTCACGACACCACGAGCACCAGAGGCGTCACTCTCATCATGGCCCTTGGGCCAGCCATCTGGGGCCTCTGCAAGGCATCGTCACCACCACTTCACGGATGCGCGCCTAGGAAAAAAGACGCGGCCCGGGTCCTTGACCAATGGGCCGCACAATCCCTTCGCAGGTCACACGCCTACCTACACTTAGGCGCACAGGAGACACACGCACGGGCGGTCCTAGCCGGCCAATCAAAGCCCGAGCAAGGGGCGACGCCCCTTTGGCCGC